>PITA01007508.1:0-90834 GCA_004023965.1 Spilogale gracilis | reverse complement strand
GACTCTGGCTTCCTTATGGCCAGGTCCTGGACAGGCAGGCTGGACGTCACAGGTCCTGGACAGGCAGGCTGGACGTCACAGGTCCTGGACACGTAGGCTGGACGTCACAGGTCCTGGACACGTAGACTGGACGTCACAGGTCCTGGACACGTAGGCTGGACGCCACAGGGCCTGGACACGTAGGCTGGACGCCACAGGGACTGGACACGTAGGCTGGACGCCACAGGGCCTGGACACGTAGGCTGGACGCCACAGGGACTGGACACGTAGGCTGGACGCCACAGGGACTGGACACGTAGGCTGGACGCCACAGGGCCTGGACACGCAGGCTGGACGCCACAGGTCCTGGACACGCAGGCTGGATGCCACAGGGCCTGGACACGTAGGCTGGACGTCACAGGTCCTGGACACGTAAGCTGGACGCCACAGGTCCTGGACAGGTAGGCTGGACGCCACAGGTCCTGAACTGGCCTTGCAAAAGCAACTTGGTTTCTTCACTTCAAAGACGGAGAAACAGGCATTAGCACGATCTTGGCTGCGTACAGAATGTACAATGCCGTCCCTGGACACCAGGCTCCTGAGCGCTGGGCTGTGGTTCCAGGGCAAGGAGGGAGCTCTGGCTGAAAGCAGTCAGGTACCTCTCCAAGAAGGAGGATCGCCAAATGGGGAGACACCGGTCATGAGGGAGTTTTGTGCTGAGACTCCCTGGTGGGTGTTGGGGCCCGAGGCATAAGACCGGCGGTTAGATTTCCAGCAGCGGTTCTTAAAGCTTTGGCCCAATACAAGTTTTGTTTTGTTTTGTTTTTTAATTGGAAGATGAAGATTGCCATTTTTTAAAAAATTTTACCAAGTAAAGATGTTTTCAAAAATCCTGTCATCAACTATCACCATCATTTCATTTGTACAAAGACACACATAGGGACGACATAATCCCAGAGAAAAGCTTGATTCTACGAACAAAAAGGTTTTAGCTTTTTTTTTTTTTAACAGAGAGAAACACAGCCAGAGAGGGAACACAAGCAGGGGGAGTGAGAGAGGGAGAAGCAGGTTTCCCGCCGAGCAGGGAGCCCGATGTGGGGCTCGATCCTGGGTCTCCGGGAACATGACCTGAGCCGAAGGCAGTCGCTTAACCAACTGAGCCACCCAGGCGCCCCCGCAAAGCCATTTTTTATTCCTAGAAGCACAGCTCGGCAGAACTTGAGAGGTAAGCTGAGAAGGACCTCTTCCTGTCGAGGGCACACTCGGGCAGAAAGAACTGTCTAGATCAAGAGGTGACATGACAGACTTCTCCACGAAGGGCCAGAGAGCAAACACTGGGCGCTCTGACTCCTCTGTTGCAACCACTGACCTCAACCATCGCAGGGCCAAAGCAGCCACACACCGTGTGTCAATGAGTAGGTTGTAGCTGTGTACCATTAAAACTTTATTTGTGGACACGGAAGTTTGAATTTCATAAAAATTTTCATGTGTCACAAAATGCCATTCTTTTGACTTTTCAAACCATTTAAAATATCATTCCTAGCTTGTGGGCCAGTATTTGGCCGGCAGGCCACAGCTTGCAAACCCCTGGTCTACACTGCTGTTCCCACCCTGAATCTGTCACACACAGTGAGGTGCCTTTGGGCTAGTCACTTTGCGACAGTAAATGTCAAGCTCCTCACTGCTTATGAACTGAATTCAGTCCAGACTCAAGACAACGGGCAGGTAGGTGCCTGCCTGGGACTTTGTGGGCAGCTGCCTGATGGCTTCAACCTCGATAAGAGGAAAAAATAGTCAAATACCCTTTCCTGGCTGTTCCACGTACCTTCTCCTGAGACAGAAGGCTTCCCGGGCTTACAGACTGGGGGTCGTCCCCTCTGCACTTTGGACAGATCCGTTCGTTGCTGGTCCTGGGGACACAGGAACAAATCCTGCTGAGTGAAGCATTCATGACTTCCTGGTGCCAGCCTCCATCCTGATGGCTCTAAATCCCTGGGCCTTGCTTGATGTGGCAACTGATGTCAGTAAGCTGGCTCTCCCCCATCCCAGACCCACCCTTCCCCAACCTCGGAAGTACTGGGCTCTCCCAATGTCTCCCGGGAGTTTGTCCTGAGCTTAGCTGAAGCCAAATCTGACCTGGGGTGACTGGGGGCTCTCATCACTCATACTGACCCCACTGAGGGTGACTATTTCTGTTTCAATGCAGCAATATCAGTAGGTTGGATTATAAGGGATTGCCCCAATTTCTGCTGGGAGGATAACATAGTAATGCACTGCCCTGCTTTTCTAAAATCTGAAAGATTCTGAATTCCAAAATACATCTGACCCTGGGGGCTCAGGTAAGGGATGCAGATATGTGGCTAAATGTGCTCTTCTCGGCTTCCTCTGTTTGGTTTTGGGTCTCTGATTTTCATGACAGATGACCCCAGTCAATCAGAACAAGAAGGGGCCTCAGAGAACTAAGCCAGCTTCTTAACCAGGAGTGGGTGTCAGCCTCTGAGCGGGGCGACACATGCACCTACATGCTTTCAGAAAGCTCCCGAGTGATGCCGACCCACAGTGAGAGCCACTGGCCAGGCCCAGCCTACCCGGGAGGAAAACAAGGCCCCAAAGACTCATGTGCTGGCCAGGAGTAGACTGAATCAGGAGCCAAGCAGCGCTCTTTAGGCCTCAGCCCTGGGTCCCTCCGATACCCAATCAGCTCCGTCCCCTGTTCTGCCATGTTTTGGAGGAATGGGGAGGAATGCCAAGAGATCTAGGGCAAAAGCCTGAGATGAACCCAGAAACATCAGCTCGATGATACAAGCAGTCAAGCTTTGCTCCCTGCCCTGCCAACTCCCCACCTGGCTTGTCCACAGCCACATCCTCTCCCCTCCTCCCAGCTGCCCCTCTGTCAGTGCCTTTGAACTTCACAAGCCTGCCTGATTCAGTTTTCCCACCTTCTGATGCTGTAAAGCCCCAAACAAAGGTCACAATGGGGGCAAAGGGCACACGCTAGGAGCACCTCTGCCAGGAATCAGCCCTGGGGCCAGCTGACCTATCTCTCCATTGGGACTCACTGTCCCCATCTATAAAATAGGCTAATAACAGTATCCACCTTTCCAGGCTCCTCTGAAAATCCAAGGAAAGAGTGCTTGGCCTATAGGCGCATAATAGTTGCTTAAGATGGGATGCTGCTGATCACATTAATGTCGAACCTGAGTTATTTATATTGTAAATATAAATATACACATATTCTTACATATTCTGTACAATATGATGTATATATATTCTACACATATGTAAAATGTGTATTCTATATGAACAAGTATTTATATATAAAGAGACATATACAACTTAATACAGTATATGGAAATCTATAGAGAGATATAAATATAGCTACCCGAGTGTCCCCTTTAGAAGGGCTGCTGGCAAACAGTACAGGGTGATGGGCGGGGTCATGGAAGGAGATGGATTTTACCAAGGGACTTTCTACTCATTCTTCTAAGAACTTCTCCGCATACTGTTGGTTGGGCCTTGTACCAACCCCGGGAGGTAGAAAACAGCCTTGGAGGGCTCTTACAAAGAAGCTGAGGCTTCGGGATGCTGGGCACGCTGCCCCAGACCCACAGTGAGCGGCCCGCTGGGGGCAGAGGCGCTCCCTCCCTCCACCCTGACTGACCTCCGCTGTGGGAGCTGACACCTTCCCATGGCTACTGCTCCCTCCATCACTAGAAGGGCCGGTGCCAGGGACGACAAGGAAAGGGTGTGGAAACAGGCCCAGAGAGGGGAAGTCACCTGCAGAAAGCCAGCAGCTCCTCTCACCCCTGTCTCCCATCGGAGACCCCTCCCTAACACCTCTTCCCCGCCCGCCCCCTGCTCCTCCAACCCCTCACCTCATGTTCCCAGAGAGACAGGCGTCACAGCAGAGGGCCCTGGGCTCTGGTGGGTCCTGGCAGACGGTGGGGGGGCACCCAAAGAGAAACTCGTTCTCATCAGGGGCCGGGCGGGGGCTGCTGGCTGGGCCAGAGGCCATCCTGGGGTCCCAGGTTGGCAGGGGCTCCAGTCTAAGCAACTGTGGGGAGGAGACCAGCCCTGTGGAATCTACTGAGAGAAGAGGTGAGTTCTCTCTGGTGAGCAGGAGTCTGATGACTTTATCTTTTCGTCGGCTTGTGTGGTTCGACGTCACAGCTGAGTCACAGCAGGGATGGGGCAGGAATTACCCTTTGTGGTGCAAAAAATCCCCTGGATGGTGACAGAAGGCTTTAGGAGTGTCCAGTCATTCTTTAAAGTAAGAGAGAAAAAGAAAACAAGTCAGAGAGAAAAAAGAACTGGGCCCCAGATTTTTAGGAACTGTAATCAGAGTTTCCCTGTCTGAGTACCTTGGGCAGCTGCTAACTTCCTCCACCTCCTCCCTGGGGACACAGGCAGAGAGTCGCAGCTGGGGGCTTCTCTGTGCTCCCTGGGACCTTGAGGGAGCCTCAAATTCTTGGTGGCGGCTTGCTTCCCTGTGAAAATCCCCAGGTTTCTGGAGGCAGGTCCGAGAATCCAAGTTCCAGGCGCTTCAGCCGTGCCCTGGCCAGAGCCTCTCCCAGGTAAGAGTCACTTCCTCACAGTGGGGCTTGATAACATCTATAAACAAAACAAAATAAAACAAACAAAAAAACATGTAACACGCTGTCTCCAACGTCCCTCTGGGCTCTAAGATTCTGGGACGCCGATGGCCAAGGCAACCTGAGGCAGGTGGGAGGCTTGTGATGTCGCAGCCTTGCCGGTGGCGTTCCTCCTCAGTCACGGTGACAACACTGGGCCCTCCCTGCTCCTCTGAAGCAAAGCCTCAGCACCATGCTCAGGCCCTTCTCCCGTTTCCCCACTCAGGAAATCATAGGTGGCCACACACTTGGGTCAGGCGCCACCACTTCCCCAGCCCCGAGAACAAAGCTCTCAATAAATACTAGGTCACAGGGAGCTTGGCCTCATGGCCAAGTGCGAGGGAGATCCACGGCTGTGCGGGAACTATGGTTTCTGGCAACGTTAACTGTGTGCCACACAACACCTTCCTTCCTATTCCTCACAGCGACCTGCTGGGGATTTAATAGCAGGAACTGAACACATAGGCACAGAGAAATGAAATGCCTGGTCCCAAATCACAAGCCCCTGGCTGGGAAACAGCACCAGCTCCGAGGAACTCCAAGATCTGTGTTTTCTACCCACAGAGGGGAGACAAAAGCAAGGCGACCTGGTAGTGCTTAGAGAGCTGGGACTGGAGGTCAGAGCATCCTGCCTGTTTTCTCATCTACCAAATGCAAGAGATTATCCCTCCACCTCTTCTCATCCTGCTGGATTTTGCAAACTTTCATAGTGGTTTCAAATCCTGGGCTTTGAGGTCTGACAGATCTGAGCTGGGAATCCCAAGTCTTCCATGTACTAGCTGTGGGTCCTGGGACATGGTCTTTAATTTCTCTGAACCTCAGTCTTTGCATCTGTAAAGTGGGGGAGAATAATGAGGTCTACTTTACCTGCCTGTTGTGGTGACCAAGTGAGGGGGTGGGCGGAAGCCTCACATGGAACACGGCCCAAGCCAAGTGCTTGGCAGGGTCTGACATTGTATCCTGATGATGGTCACAGCCCTTCCAGCTCCTCAAGATCAAAGAAAAGAATTAAGATGGTAAATTATGCTTCTCTAGTGGTTCCGCACCCATCAGCTTTACTTGAGCCCGATAAGTGGGCAAAGCAGGTCAGATGTCCTCTGCCCCTAGAAAAATTCAACTGTCCCCCTTCCCTGCAGCGACACTGGGGAGAAAAGACACAGCCCCCTGCTGCTGCAGCTGTAAATCGGGACCTCTACTCCTACCTGGGCCAGCCGTGGCCTGGCCCTCTCAGCAAATGACCTTGAGGCCTACTTCAGAGAAGGCCTATCAGAAAGCCACATACCCCAAACCTGCAAACCTCCCTACATCCCCACCAACTCCCTCTTTCCCTTCTTTTGGCAGAGAATGGCACCTATCTCCTCATCCAGGTTCTGGATCCCATTCTCCCTGGTCCCTTTTCTCTCTCCTCTGTCTTCAATGCCTCCCTCTCTACCACATCTTCCCTATCAGCGACAAGATATGCCCAAGCTGTTCCAATAATAAAAGTGAAAAATAATAGGTACACCGTCTTAGTGCTGTGAAGTACTTTTTAACCACTTCATCTAATCTCCACATGATCCGTCCCCTCTGAGGCAGGGACAGTCTCCATCATCCCATTTTAGAGATCAGGGACTGAGGCGCAAACCAGTTAAGAGACTTGCCTAAGGTCTCACAGATAGTGCGGGGTGGGTGGGGCCTCCTGAACCCAGAGCCTGCGCTCTAACCACACATTCCATCCTTATCCCAAAGTCCTCTCCAGCATCTACACTCTCTCCACACTTTAACAGAACTTGTAGAAAAGACTGGGTAGGAAGAAAATTCCTCACTCGAATCTCCAGAACCATCTTCCCACCGTTCTCAGTATTGCGGTGACCAGTGCCCCCCCAGGGCCTGTCCCAGTTTCTATCTAACCAGCCCTCTGGCCAGCACCTGACACCGTTCTTGGCCCCTCCTTTCAAATTCCCTTCCTTCCCTCGGCTTCAGCACCCACTCCGTGTACCCACCCCCCATCTTCTCTGGCTGCTCTTTATTTCCACTTCACCCCTTTTCTCTTCTACCCTGAACCTCCATTGGTTCCATCTCCGTGACTCCACCGCGGGGATCCGCAAGGTTGGAATCTCTCTGCGCCGCGACCCCCACGCCCTCACTAGCCTTCCACTTGACCTTTGGGGTGCACCTGGACCAGACACCTTGGT
The DNA here is from genome assembly GCA_004023965.1 of Spilogale gracilis. Taxonomy (NCBI): domain Eukaryota; kingdom Metazoa; phylum Chordata; class Mammalia; order Carnivora; family Mephitidae; genus Spilogale; species Spilogale gracilis. Next base: position 84,050 of record PITA01007508.1, on the reverse strand, counting down.
AGTCTTGGGCGCCCAGCTTTGCGATCCCATCGCGTCCCCAACCTGAGCAAAGCCGCCTGTCCCCCTCGTCTCCGGGCTCGATGATGCCGGGTTACCCGTCTACGCCCGCCCGGCCCCGTTCGTGCATCCTCCCCCCGCCCCCCCGCGGGGGCAGGTGACCGTCCCCTCGCCACTGCCACAGCCCCAGGTGCTTGCCCCGCGCCGAGAGCAGAGCAGCGCGGGCGACTAGTCAAGGATGGGCGAACCCCCGGGCTGCCCCGGCTGCCCGCAGGAACCGCTGGGGTAGCGAGTCCGGGGGCGGCCTCTGCGGCGGTGAGTCCCGGTCACCAGCCGCGGGGGGAGGCCTGCACTGGGGGAGTCCCCGCCCGAATGAGCGGGAGCTGGGGGCGTCCCGGGCCGCGGAGCGTCGGGCTAACCCCGAGCGGGGCGCAGCGCCACCAACCTCGGCGCCGCCGCCGCGGCCTCCCCGCAGCCCGTCGGGAGCTTCCGGTGGGGCGCAGGAGACGTGGCCCCGGAGGCGGAAGCCCGGGAAGGCGGGGGCGGGTCCTCCCAGCCCCCTCCGGCTCCCGGGACCGCCCCGGGGGCGGGGCGAGCGCTTCTCTCCCCGCCCCCTGTGGGGAAACTGAGGCTCGGGGCCGCGTTTGCAGCGTGGACACTGACACGCTGCGGTTGCCCTCCCCCACCGTGGCCCCGGCGCCAAGGCAGGACCCAGGAAAGCATTTGCAGAGTAAACGAAATCAGACCTGGAACTGGAACCTCCCCGCCCCGTCTCCCGCTTGCCCGAAATCCCGCGTGGTGATGGGGTGAGCAGTAGCAAAACCCCCAGTCTTAGCTCTCTCGGATTCCTACAAAGAGCCCAGAGCGGGGCCGGCCGCGCGCAAGCCTGCCGGTTTGGGGCGGTCCGCGAAGAAACCGTGCAGAGCTGCTCCAAAGGCGCCCTGCTTTTACCGAGCTAGATGTTTTAAAGAACCGTTTCTGATTTCATGACCATGTGTGTATCAGTGAAAACAATTACGGAACTTAGTGTTAGGATGGAGTTGTTTCAAAGATACAAACAACCTTTATTTTTACCAGTTTGTCAAAGTCTCCTCCATCAGACCTCTAAAATCTTCAGGACTGGTTGCTGAGGGAGGAGTGAGGCTGCCCACTTTGTTGGTTTTGTTTTGTTTTACTCAGAGGCATCCATTAAATTCTCTTTATGTATCAGGGTCTCTCTCTCTCTCTCTCTCTCTCTCTCTCTCTCTCTCTGTCCTGATGCCCAATTGTGCTTTCTTTGGTTTTGTTTCTTTTTTCTTTCCTTCCTTCCTTCTTTCTTTCTTTCCTTTTTCTTTTTTTTTTTTTTAAGATTTTATTTATTTGTGGGCGCCTGGGTGGCTCAGTTGGTTAAGATTTTATTTATTTGTCAGAGAGATAGAGAGAGAGAGAGAGACTCTGTAGGGGCAGCACCAGGCAGAGGGAGAAGCAGACTCTCTGCTGAGCAAGCCCCCATGTGGGACTGGATCCCAGGACCCCTGGGATCAGGTGTGGGATCATGACCTGATTCCAAGGCAGACACTTAACTGACTGAGCCACCCAGGCACCTCTGGTCTTTTTTTTCTTTTTTTCTGTGAGATGCATTTAAACCTCGTATCCATCCAGAGCAGAGCTTCTGCGGGCTTCTGAGGGAGCAGCTAGTGTGGCAGGACAGAGAGCCGTGCAGGCGAAAGGAGAGACTTCGGGTCCTTCCTGGAGGAGACACGCCTGCTTACAAACAAGCGGAGGTTCTCCGGGGCCTCCCACAGAGGCCATCTGTGGGAAGCTGACCAGCGGTGGTCTCTGTAGGGTCTTTCCATTCTAAGAGAAAAGGATTGAGTTTTGAGTCTCCGGTCTAAAAATTCACTGGTGCTTGGTCCAACCCATGAAGGACGCAGGCCTGTAATAGCTATTTTCTGGTCCCACCTGTGCCCCAACCATCCTGTCCTCTCTGCCCCCAAAATAGAGCAGTGTAAGTGAACAAGCAACCTGACCTCACTCTCTTCATGTGTCACTTCCTGTTTTCAAATTAATGAGCTCATTTGGTGGAAATTTACCAAGGGAAATAGTTTAATTTTGGAAAGTACCAAAAACTTATCTATAGTCATTTGGCTTATTTTGGGGGGCTCTTGAAATTGAGGGGACATCACCAGAGGACCTCTGAGTGCTCAGGGAACGGCACAGCTGAAGAAATTGAAAGCCAAGTCCCAGGAGGCTGAACCTGACTCAGAAAGGAAATGAGGCCTTTTGGAGACCACTCATCTCTACCTAGTAGAGAAAATTTTTTTTCTAAAAATAAGTTTAAAAAGAAATGTAGCCCATCTGGCTTAGCCCTAATCTGGTGGTCTAAGTGCTAGGCCTTGACTGAGGAACAAGAAAGCAAATCGGGGAAGTGGGGAATGTCTGAGCCTCAGCGGCCCCTTTCACATCCCTATCTGCTGAGTCTGTGCTAGGAGGCACTGAAAGGCTCCATTCTCCAGTTTTGCCTCCATCCTTCAGCCACCAGGCTCTTGATGTTGAACTGCCTGCCTAGCCTTGCAGCCTTGTGGGCCCGTGGCTCCTGAAAGGTGCTTTGTACTGCTTGGCCAGGAAGGCTCTGGATAATTACAGTTTTGTAAGCCGTTTCGTGCTGATAGAGCACAAGTCCCAAGCCCCCCTGAAGTGCCTGCCCACTTTCTGGCCTGCCCTATTTCCTAGAGCAGAGAGTTTTAATCCCTTCTAAGGTGGAGACTACAAAACTGGCGAAAACTGACAAAGCCCTGAAAATTTGGTGCTGGGAGGAAAAGGAGCTGTATCTTCCCCCTCTCTGCCCTCACCTGAAAATCTATAGTGATATATTGGAGCATGTATTCATATATCAGAATGAGCACTGGACTAGGAGTCAGACTGGTGTTCTGTTTATTTTTTCCTTGCCTCTAAACCAATTGTTTGGGGGAAGGGGGAGTTGGAAGATGAATAAACAAATGCTTAAGTGATAGCTCAAATAATAACAGTTCATAGATTTTTTTTTTTCTTTGATAGAGGAAAATGACCTTGAAAATCATAGAATGTATTGGGCTTTTCAAACTTCGTATTAGCTGTAGGACAGTGTGTTTTGAATGCTTTCTGTCCCGGAACTCAAATATATAAACCTGGTAGGGACAGAGATGCTCTGTTAGAGCAGGTGGCCCAGAGCTTTTGCCCTGCGCTTCTGTCCCCCCTATCCTGACCTCCGGGCTCCAGGTACATGGTTTAAAAATCATGGACCTAAAGAGATGTGCTCAGGTCCTGAATGTGGAAACAGGGACTCTCTCCTCGTCTGAACTGCCTCCGCTGTTCCGGCCCATTTAACCTGTGCTCCGACAAGTGTGCCTTTGCACATGTTGTGATCCCGGCTGCCGGTGAGCCAGGGCATGGGAGGAGGGACACGCTACCCTGGCCCACGTCATTAGCCTCCTGGGAGAGGGTGGGAGCGGCCTGCAGACTAAGTAAGCCTCCGGAGAACTGGGGTCTGTAGTCACGGTAAAGAGAAGAACAAGAGCGGGACAGATGCCCTTGGCTCCTTTGCACACCATCACTTCCAGCTCACAAAATCAGGTCTTGGGTACCGGTGGGTGAAGTGGGTCCACCCGACTCTTCATTCTGGTTCCATATGCCAGCCCCTTAACTCTTGACATTTCTTTAACAAGAGACAAATTGAGGTCTTCATCAGTGGGGAAGAAGAGGAGAAGGCAATCAGAGTCTCTCCTGGGGGAGGTGGGGGTCGGGGAGGGATAGAGGATGGGTCCCAGTTGCTGCAGACATTGTCATTGATTTCACCTGAACACTTACACTGGCTTAGGCCATAAGCCAGGCCCCGTGCCACATCTGTGAGTGCGGCAGACATGGCGGCCAGCCCCGTCACGGCTACCTCCTAGATGCCCACGACCCCGCTGCCAGTACAGTCAGTGGATGACAGCCATCTGGGCACGCTCCGATTTGTAAGAACCCTTAAACTGTGGAGCCTGGAACGGGCTATACGCCCTCTCCTTACAAACACCAGGTGCTCCCAGTTTTGCCCCATCTGTCTCCTTTTCATTGCCAGTAACACACCTTGTCTGCCACAGCTCGTGTTCAGTAAAAACACAAGTGGGGCCCCTGGGTGGCTCTGTCAGTCTGAATCTGGATTTCTGCTCAGGTCTTGATGTGGGGGTCCTGGGATCGAGCCCTGTGTCCCGTTCTGTGTTCACCAGGGGTCTGCTTGAGGATCTTCTCTCCCTCTCCTACTCCCCATGCTTGCATTTTCTCTGTCTCTCAAATAAATGAGTCTTAAAAAAAAAACAAACTGTTAGTGAACAGCTTTCCTGTTAGCATTATCTTAGTCTCCTCTGATAATTGCCAATTCCTGAGCCAAGAAATTTAATTAGATGGGTTATTACAGGTTAGCAGTCACCTAGGAGAGGAGATCAAATTATACTGGGTTCTTCCATCCAAATTCAGTATTTCTCCAGTGTACAGGTGGTATCAACAACAAAATAAAGATATACACCAAATGAGCTTGTGAAAACTGTAGTCCTTAGTATGCCTGCTCTGCCTTGGAGTGATGATTAAAAATGTCCCACGTTTCCTTCTGTTAATCTCCATCTTGGTCCTTAATACACTTATAATAACTGGTAATTTACAAAATGTGCCTGTTTATAAGTTTTTTTTTCTTTCTGTCCCACTAGAACATCTGATTTATAGGGAGTATAGGAAATTAAGTGAATTAAATTCATCAAAGTAGAGCTGTATTTGATTTCTTCATTATTGTTTCCTCTGGCTTAGCACATAGGAGGCATCCAATAAACATTTGCTCAATGGGAGACTAACATGCAAGACACTATCCATAAACATTTTTAGTTAAGGGGAACATCATTGATGATGATTTTACCACCATCAAAAAAACTTTCAAGTGTCTTTGACTTGGCCTCTTTTAGGGTGTTGTGATGAGAGGGAACTTTCTAACAAAAGTTTGAAAAGAAATCTGAGGTTGTTTGTTGGAGGGAGTTTCTATGTTGGGTGATTTTCCCTTTCTCAACAGATTTCCAGATTTCAAGGTGAGGAACAGAGTGCCTCCAGAGTTCCTCGAACTGTAGGCATTAGCGGTGTCCCTAGGGTTTTTCCAATTATTTGTGGGACTGGCCACTTTGAAACCATGATGGACTTTCAATTTATGATAAAAGTGCCCGGAAATAGTGATGCGGTGGAGGTGATGAGCTTGGCTGGTGGACACTTCGGTAAGGACAAGCTCCAAAGAGGCCAGTAATGAGGAAGCCTAACATCTTTGGATTAAACACTAGTCCACGCACTCCTTCACTCGGCCTTCTCTTGTCACCTGTGTGCCCTGCTCTTAATGATTGCTTTTATACGTGAGAAAGTCTTTCTTTTGTGGACTCTGGTGACAAAGACTGTCCTAAAGGTGGGTACCCCAGGCCTCCAAGACCCTTTGCTGGGCTAGAGAATCACTGTTCTTCCTTCACACAGAGTTGTTGTGAGATGGGGTTTCTCAGGCCTTTGGCTGGTGCAGAAGAAGAATAACTTAATGGTTGAGCTCAAGATCAGTCAACATCAGGCTGAGGAGAGACGTGGCCTGGTGGTCTTCATCTCCCTCTGTCCTGAGAGGAGGCCTGAGAGAGTAAAATCAGGGAGAGAGGAGAGCTTTTGCTTAGGAATCAGAACGGAGGAAAGTCCCTCCTATCCTCGAGGCTCATTTTTCACATCTGGAGGTGGGAGAGTTACCTCAGGGAATCTTTCATGGCAAGCCTTGGTGCCGGAGAAGGGGTCAGCTCTCCCACCTGCTGGGGGTCAGCTCTCCCACCTGGACCAGGAACCCCTGTAGTGGATGCTGGAAGAGTCCACCAGATGCCTCATCTTTTTGGACTCCAGACTTTTTCTTTTCTTTTCTTTTTCTTTCTTTTTTTTTTTTTTTTTTGAGAAAAAGCAATGCAAAAAACCCTCCTCTGATGCATTTCCTCCAGAGCTCAAGCCTGATGAATTCCCAGCACAAGCCAAGACTTGGAAACAAGAATGTGGGGCGGGGAGTTAGAGGCTAAGAACTGGGGCTACAGCTTGTACTCCTCAAACAAATGCTAAAGCTGGGGGCTGGGCAGAGCTGTGAATGTGGGGTTGGTACTCACTCATCTCTTCTGACCTTCTCATCTTACAAAAGGAAAGACGGGGTCCAGAGATGGGGAAAAGCTTGCATAGTAAGTCATGGGTCTTCCTCTATGTTCTTTGGTCCCAAGATTTCTCAATAATACCCTGTCCTTTCTTGTTTCTGCATTCATATCTCCTTGGGCATCTTTCCACAAAACGGAGTTTCCTGAAGGCCTGGGAGCGGGGCGTATTCATCTCCGTAGCCCCCTTTTGCCCTGCCTGCATGCTGTATGCAGTGGGAGCCCAGCCAATTCCTATTATGAGGGACTGATTTGTCGTCTTAAAAGGATCCAGCAATCCAGGGGCGCTTGGGTGGCTCAGTTGGTTAAGTGACTGCCTTCAGCTCAGGTCATGATCCTGGAGACCTGGGATTGAGCCCCGCATCGAGCTGCCTGCTCAGCGGGAAGCCTACTTCTCCCTCTCTCACTCCTCTTGCTTGTATTCCCTCTTTGGCTGTGTTTCTCTCTGTCAAATAAATAAAATAAAATCTTTAAAAAAAAAAAAAGGATCCAGCAATCCAGAGATAATAGGAAGATGTCAGTCTTACCTTTCAAACCTGTAATAGGTTCCCAAACTGTATTTTAACAAAGACACTTTTAGCTTATACCCTCATTTTACTTAATTTATTTTTAAAAGTAGGTTCTACACACAACGTGGGGCTTGAGCTCACACCCCTAGATCAAGTATTGTGTGCTCTACTGCCTAAGCCAGCTGGGTGACCCCTACTTGCTCATTTGAAAATGAACCCGAGGGGGCCTGGGTGGCTCAGTTGGTTAAGCGACTGCCTTCAGCTCAGGTCATGATCCCGGACCCAGAATCTAGCCCCGCATCGGGCTGCCTGCTCGGCGGGAAGCCTCCTTCTCCCTGCCTCACTCCCCCTGCTTGTGTTCCCTCTCTGGCTGTGTTTCTCTCTGTCAAATAAATAAAATCTTTAAAAATAAAATAAAATAAAATAAAATGAACCCAAGTATATAGATCCAGCAACAAACACTTCCTGAGAGGGTCGCTGTCTTAATCATTTTGGAACTATAATTGAGGCATTTTTGAAATACAAAACCAAATAGATAAGAGAAGCTGTTTTGGCCAGCTGACATCCTTGGTTACTGTCTGTGGTAAACAGTGTCCAGCCACACAGCTGGAGCCTTGGGTAGGGTCCTCAGTTCTCTCTGTCCCTCTCATGACCGACGCTGGAGCTGCCCAGGGAGGCGGGTGTCCTGGCACCAGCTTCCGCCCAGTCCTGCCTCTCCTTTCATAGAGAACATGTCTGCACACGAGCCCTCCTGAACCACCTTGGAGCCCTCCCAAGGACAGACCTGGAGACCAGCCAGGAGAGAGGGTGCTCCGGGAGGGGCACATCTATGGGAAGCAGAAACCATGGTATACGGGCGCACACGTGCACATGCTCGCAGGAAGGCCAGGCTGTGCAGGGTTTGAAGAGAAACTGGAGATCGGGATTTGTATGGGGAATGTTTTCATCTTTAGAATACTCTGTGAGCCAGAAACCAGACCCAGACTAGGTGAGTGTCCCCACAAACTGTGGTGGGCCACGATTTATGATTTTCTTTAGCGTCTGGCACACCTCACGCATGACCTAAGCAGATGCACTCACACCCCGCCCCGCACGCAGCTCACCCAGACTTTGCACACTGTATGTGCTTATCCAGGTGCAGACTTTGCAAGCGCATAATGGAGACGCGTCATCAAACATTTACATATGCATCTTATCTTCCAGGATGTCATTTTAATATGGTCACTTTCCAGCTGAGGAGACCAAGTGTCGGAGATCTCCAAAGTCATGGAGCTAGTGGGCGGCTGGACTCGCATCCCAGGCTCCCTGACCGCAAAGCTAGTGTTCTGAATGGCCAGACACACTGCCGTGCAGACGCTTGTACTCTGCACTGAAATGCCTGCTAATCCGCCTCCCTCCCTACCCTGAGCTCCCTGTGCTCAGGGACTGTGCTCTCTTTGTTGTTACATACACATCCCCTTGCACTGTGCCCAGTGGAACATAGAAAGTCCTCAATAAATACTTGGGGGGGGTTGCCCACAGGCAAATAAACAAGCGTGCACATGCAGGCACATATGAACCTCATACAGTCACATAACTCCACCATGCCCGGGACACCCGAACACTCAGAGTCCCACAGGAACACCATCCACGCCCCCCACTACGTCCCAGGGCGTCCAACCCAGCTGGGCCTCCCTGAGCCCCCCTGCCAGTCTTGCACAAAGCCTTCACAAATTGTTCCTGGAAGTCTCAAGGCGGCCGTGGTGTTCTCTTTCCCAAACTCAGGAGACATCTCAACAGTTTTGTTTTTCAAAGTCTGGGACTCATAAATCTGGAATCCTTTCTTCGTTTTTTCCACTAGAATTTTCCTTGGCGGGGTACTTTTCCCCAGGGCCTTGGCCAAGAGGTTACACTCAGCGTGCCCTCTGCCGGAACCCATCCTCCCAACCTAGATGGCAGTAGCAAGAGCGAAAGAGGGGACCTGTCTCAGACACAATCTGTAAAGATGGGAAACTGAGTCAGACGGTGCTATGGGGAGAGGTTGCGGAAGGTTGGCTCATTCTAAGCATGAGCCAATGCATACTACTACTAAGTGGTTTTGTGATTTTTTTTTTATTGTTGAAAATCATAAAAGAAGAAATAGTTTCCAGAGCTCACACAAGGCAGAGAAAGGTCCTCTGCTCTCACTGGCCTCTGTGTGGGCAGGTGGCCGAGGTCTGGGAAATGCATCCGATTCAGCTTTATCCTTGAATCCCTATCAGAGCTAATTGTCAAGGAACAAGACAGAGATGTTGGGGGAGAAGGGGGGATATTCTTTGAGCACCTGCTATGTACGAGCTATGCTTACAAATTCCCTCTTGCTTAATCTTCACGGCAAACGGTTGCTGATGGAAGTGGTTTTGTTTCCATTTTACAGATTAACACATCTGTTAAGGATGTGAGGGAGGTCTTGAGATCAGGTAAGGGAAAAGCTGGGATTTGAATCAAAATCTGTTGTTTTTTTGGCTTTGCAGCCTCCTGGATTTTTCCTGTTAGGCTTCAAAGGGCCCAGGGTAAATCCTTTGTAGGAGGGCGCATTGAGGCAAGGTTTCCATGGCCTTCCTGCTCAGAAAGGGACGCCCCTCTCCTTGGCTCTTCTAGAGGGGAGATGGGTTGAGCAGCCCCATCAAGCCTGAAGCCAAGGGCCCCAGGGCTGGAAGGAGGGTGCAGGGACTGATAGCTGTGCCAAAGCCCCTCATCTAGGAGTGAAAACAGGATTGGATGTCTTTATAAACTGAACTCATGAGAAGTTCCAAAGGGCAAGTGTTGTCCTGGAAGGTTTTTTTGGTTTTGTTTTTCTTCTAATGGGACCCTGCTTAATGACTCAAGGAAACGAAGAAGACATTTCACCAAGAGTGTCACTGCCCTTCTCAACCCATCGTCCATCTTGCTGCCCTGTTCAAAACCTTCAAAACTCACTTCCTGTAGGCAAAAATCCAAACCCCTTGGTCTGGTTGGTTTTGGGTCTGGCTTGTCTTTATCTTTCATTTATCTTATTTAAATATACTACTTAAGGCACCTGGGTGGCTCCTTGGGTTAAAGCCTCTGCCTTTGGCTCAGGTCGTGATCTCAGGGTCCTGGGATCGAGGCCCGCATCAGGTTCTCTGCTCAGCAGGGAGCCTGCTTCCTCTTCTCTCTCTGCCTGCCTCTCTGCCTACTTGTGATCTCTCTGTCAAATGAATAAATAAAATCTTAAAAAAAATACACTACTTAGTGGCGTCTGTACACACGTCCTTGATTCCACCACTGGACATTTAATAATTCCCTCTCTCTGAAAAGATTTCACTTCAGTTTATGCATCTCAGTCATTCTTTAAGATCCAGCTCAGAGCTGCCTTCTCCTTGGAGCCTTCCCTATGGTTTCCAAGAGGAACTCTTCTGCCTTGTGCTAAACTTATGGATACATGTTCTAGTTCTCTTAATGGACTGAAACTCTTGAGAAACCAGTGGTGGATTCCCCTATGTGAGCACGTGTGTATGTGTGTGTATATATGTGTGTGTGCACACACACACCCATAGCCATAGGTATGTGCCTTCCTTTACCGGTGATGCTGCCATTGAGCTGAACAAAGCTTGTGCTCGAGTGAGCAGTTGTGTGTCTCCCTTTCTTGAGTCAAGAAAGGGGCAAGTCCTTTACATTGGAACTAATATCACATTGTTAATTACACTGAGAGAGAGTGAGAGAGAGATGCTCCATGGGACCTACTCAGAGAGCTGTATAATGTGTGTCTATGGTAATCTGAGATGGGGAGACAACTGGACTGGCTTCTGACAGTCACCAGAGATTCTAAAGGATGAGAGATGGGTGCAATCTTGGGCAAACAAGACAAAGGAGATGCGGCACCGCTCAGATCTGCCTGAATGCCTCAAAATGGTTTGTGCAAAGGGCGCTGTTCCCGTGGACTAGAAGTGGGCCACGCACGAGAAGAACTGATGTGAAGGCCTCTCAGGTGTCTTCAACAGGGGGGACTATTGATGGATTTTGGGGACTGCAGAAGGAATCAACAACAGGATATAAGACAGTGCCATGCCCATGTAAAGGGAAGGTCCTCAGGGCTTGTCGGGGAGTGTCTGAGAAATCTATGGAGATAGGGTTGATCAGGTAAGACTTCTCTTGGTCTTCGCTTCTCTTGACCTCCCCAACCCCCCACCCCTCTAGCCCTGGAGAAGTCAGAAGTCACATTTAATACCTGGGGAGGGAAGTCTGGGGGGGAAACAGCAGCTGACCATGCCTCTATCCCCAAATATAGAGATCTCACCTGCAGTGAGTTCCAGCTGGGAAAAAAATATTGAATTTAAATCAAATTTGGAATTTTGCTTTTGTATGGGACTGAATATCTAATTTGTGACTAGAGTTTGTTTGGTGACTGATCACAGGACTTTCTATTTCCTGAGAGTGATCAGAAAAGTTGTAGGATGCTTGAATTTTCATTAAAGGACAGAGAAAGGGCCTCCCTTCATTGAGGGTTTGGGAAATGAAATCCAATTGATGTATGATTGTACATTGTGAGTCTTATTTACTCAATGTATTGATCCTCTTTGTTATTATAAAATGGGTTGACTTCTTCAGTTATATTTTTCTAATTGATAGTGTTTGCTCCTATGTTCCAAAGCAATTAAGTCCCTGTGCTCACGTTAGATAAAGTCGCCTAACAAGCACTGAGAGTTCAGCTGTGCTTCAGGCTTCAGATCCTCACCTTCAGGGGATTTTAAGGAGTCTCATGTCCACAGGTCGATGGACTCTGTGTCAATGGTCCTTTGTTGCACATTCCTGTATGAAATTCAAATTCTGCTTCTGATTTTCTATTAAACATAACAGACCTTAATTTGAATCTTCCCTGTGCCAGGTCTTGTGCTTAAAAATACAGAGAGGAAAAAGTCACAGCCCCAGTCCTCAAGGAACTTACTCACATAAGAATGAAGGGACACAGATAAGCCATCAGTTTCCTCTGTGTATGGTTAAGAGTTCCAGCACAAGTGTGTTCATAGAGAATGACTTATTGGAAGTTTTACTAAGTCTATCCCTTGATGCTGCCACAATGCTTGGCCTATGGTAGGCACTCTGCCTCAGGCCATGTACTTACTTTGCAAAGGCCGGTTCTTCCAGGAAGTCTTCCTGGCTTAATTCAGCTTCCACACTGAATGCTTCTTTACTCTGCCATCTCAGCACTTTGCAATTCAGCCTTGCGTTCACTTACCCTGGAGCTGTAGGTATATTGAACAAACATAACCCGCAATTTATCCTACGCCACTCCAAAGACTTGGAGCTAAGATCTGAACCAGAGCATTTGACACCTGCTCTCACCTACGACAGTCACTATGGAATGGCAATCATGGGACCCTGTGTGTGAACATTATCATAAGCATTTTTCCAGGTCTTTATAGTCTAGTCTTACACCTAGTCTTTATAATGATTCCCTTCAGAGGCAGCATCGTATTTCATAGAATGCGTGTACCATCATCTAAGTAATCATTTCTACCTCTTCGGGCCATCACTACATATGTCCGATTTAATATTTCATGTAAAGCATGTCACTGAAATACCATGCATTGCTTGATATACCGCAAGCTTAGACTCATGGGTCTGATTGCCGCTTGATGTCTCCACGACTCCTCATGTAAACATACCAAGCTCCCTGCTGAAACCCCTATTCTCTTCCGCATGGCTTCCTAGGGCTGCCAGAACAAAGTATCACTCACTGGATGGCTTAACACAACAAAAATGTATTCTCCCACGGTTCTGGAGATCAGAACTCTGAACTCGAGGTGTCAAGGCATCTGTCCAGTCTCTGTCCCGTCCTCAAGTGTCCGTGTCTTCAGGTGCTGTCCTCCATGTGTGTCTCTGTCTTTGTGTCTGAATTTCTCTCTTCTCGTAAGGACACCAGTCATGTTGGAGTAAAGGCCTACCCTACTCCAGTATGACCTCATCTTACCCTGACTGATTATATCTGCAATGACCTTATTTCCAAAAAAGGTCACATGCCGCAGGGCTGAGGGTGAGGATTTCAACCTATCTTTTTCAGGGGGACACAGTGCAACCCATAATATCTTCCCTTCTCAATTCCCCAATTTTATCTTCTCCTGTTTTCTCCAACTGTGTTATTGGCCCCTGAGGTAGCTCAAGTCACAAATCCATGCATAATCTTTGATTTCTCGGCCTTCATCACCCCCTCCCAATTCCTTCCACAAACCCTTTCTGCTGCCTCTAAAAATATCCTGAATCTATCCATTTCTCTTGATCTCCATTTCTACTATTCTAGTCCAAGCTCCCATCACTATTCACCAAAAGAGCTCCAATAGCCCTAACTGGGCTCCCTGCCCCTTTCTCATCAACCGTCTGGTCTCACGCCCTTGCTTAGTACTAGCTATTGAATTAAGTTCAAACATCTCACTGGTGCTTACAAAAGCCTAGTGATCAGTCCCCTCCCCCACCTCGGAATTCATTTTGGATCCCTTGCATTCTTTGATCAGCCTTCTTGCAGTTCCCTGGACCACCAGCCTCCTTTTCTGGAACCTTCATCTGACTGCTCCTTCTCCTCATGAGATCTCCGTTTAAAGGTCATCTTATTTACCGACAGAAGAGACCTGCCCTGGCCACCTAATCAAGAGCAGCTACTCAGTTGTTCTCTACCACAGACCCTTATTTTAAATTCTCTGCTGGGGATTTTGTAAATAGATTATTTTTCTCATTTATGTAGGTATTTATTGTCTTTTTCCACAGTTATAATGTGATTCCTAGGAGAGCGGGGACCTTGTTTGTCTTGGTTACACCATCTAGAACTATGTCTGGTGCACAGGAGGAACTCAATAAATATTTATTAAATGAAAAATTAATCCTGCACAGACGACCTTTGTGTAAGAACCCTCCCTCCTACTTTCGAAAATTTATTGTAAATAATCCAACAGGAAGAGGATTACGGGATCAAGGAGGGATAGACACATATTTTGGCTCTTGAAATGTGTTGTCAAAGTGGTTTGCAAAGATGCGAGGTCAGTTTTCACTTCTTGGGCAATCTTTTGAATCCCGGGTTCCGAGGCATCGATACCTGGCATGCGGGGAGGCAGGGAGGGCAGCTTAGAGCTCCGGCCCCCGGTGGGCCATGGCCTCAGCGGGAGCAGCAACATTCTGGTGCCTGTCAGGAAGGTCCACAGCCCGGCATCGCAGACCTGCCTGGGACAGCACACACGGAGGGACCCACCTGCTGCATGAACTTGGCTGTAGTTGGGGGGGCCAGAAAGAGCCAAAGAGCCGGCAAGTACCCCCACTCTTCAGCCCAGGGAGGCCTAGTTCTGGAGGCCAGGTCGGGAAGCAATGAGGGTGTGGAGGCCGAGGATACAAAGTGGGGCTTGGACCAGGAATCGGAGGCCCCTCTGCAAAAGTCACTTCTGGACTGGAGATTTTCTGCTTAGAACAGGGAGTCTGGGATTTTAGGTGTTTGCACACCTCTATGCATAAGCCTCCAGGAACAGAGAGACCTGTTTTATGCAGTTCTGCACATAGCCAGGCCCATCCAGCAGCACCCTGCGCCCTCTGCTAGCATTGCTGTAAGAGCTAAAAGAGTAGAGAGGTGTAAGGGGCTCAGAATAGTCCCTGGCACATAGCAGGCAGCACCCAAGGGTTGACCATCATTAGTCCTGGCCTATATTCCTCACAGGACTTCCTGAGGGCAGAAACCACATTTAAGTAGAATAATCCACCACTAATGAGTCCCACTGCCTGAGCTCTAAATCCTAGCTCCAGTGCTTACTAGCTGAGTGATATTGGGCAAATTATTTAACCTCTCTGTTCCTCAGTTTACTCCCCTGCAAAATGGAAATAGTACCAGCCTCTTTGGGTTGTTAGTGGATTCGGTGAGTTGATGAGTGTAAAAAATACAGAATAGTGCCTAACACAGAGACAGCACTTAGTGATTGAATGGAGTTAATAAATGCCTGATCTGCCCTGAGCACATTCTGCAAGGGCAACCTACTCTTCCTTCAGTGATCTCCTACCTTCTCGTTTACTCTTGAGACCTCTTTCTCATTGCCGTCCTGTGTTTCTCTTGCTCCCAGAATCCCTCAGCCTTTTCTGCAACCCATTCCTGAAAGGCCTGCACACAATTACTCTTAACTAAGGTGTTGGTTATTCAGGCCTTACTTCCGTTCGTGCAGAAGTCCTGACTCTACAGGACACTCTTGAACCTTGTGATGTCCAAGAATCCACACTATAGCCATTGTCTGGGAGATGCAGAATCTCAGGCTCCTCTGGGCCTAAAAAATCAGAATCTCTACTTCTACAAGCTTCAAAACAATACTTCTTAAACTTCAATGTGCCTATTCTTTTTCTGGAGAGCTTCTTAAAAATATAGGTTTCTGGGCTCCACTCGGAGGTTCTGTTCAGTAGGGTTTAGGTGAGGCCTGAGAATTTGCATTTCTAACGGGTGATGGGGAAGCTGCTGCCCAGGGGACTGCACGTGGTGAAGCACGCCCCTAAGACTGACAGCCTCCAAGATCAAAGGAAAATCTGAGGCATGGGGCGGGAGAGGGGGGAGATCACTTTTTAAGATAGTGGACCCTTTGCCAGTCTTCTACAAGCGTATCAGGCAGTCTATGGCTGTGGTATCTGAGCACAAAAATGCTTTTGGTTATGAATGCTATTTTCCATATTTGTCCCAAATTCTACAGCTTAAAAGTTCTTTCATGTGTTTTATCTTATTTCATCCTACAACAACCCTGTAAATTGAGCTGGGAGAGTCTCACTTCATTTCCAAAACAAAAAACTGAGGCACAGAGAGCTCAGAGAGTTAGAAATCCCCCAGCCAGCTGGTTGCCGCTGGCCACCACAGGCTGTGCCCCTGGGCTGGCACTTGGCTACTATTTCTAATCCTTGCCATCCTCCAAGGCTGATAATGCTACTCTGTCTTCATAGAGGGGCAAACGGAGAGGCTTGTTGAGGTTCAAGGACATTCCCAAGGTCACAAACAATTACTTCTTCACCGTTTCACTTCCCCATAGTAACAAGTCCTGTCTCCGTCTCTTACACACACACACACACACACACACACACACACACACACACACACACACTGCAGCCAAACCAAAGGGCTGTTTTTCATTTCCATACTCAGCATTTAATTAATGAGCAGCCCACACTTTGGCCTTTTGCCTCTAGCAGTGAAGGAGATGGCAGGAGGAGGACTGGATGATGACCAACCCTGCCCCAAGGCCCCAGCAGATCCAGGAACCCTTCTTTCTACTTTCTCCTCCTACTCTGGGCATATCTCCTTTCTCTTTCTCTATTCTCAAAGAATTCGAGTTCAGTCCTGGCTCTGATTTCTGAAATATTTTCTATTAGGAAAAAAAATATTGAGCCAGATAATTCTTTTCTCAGCTCTGATTTCTCTCGCTCTAGTCAGCTTCAACAACCCCCACTTTCCACCTACTTCCCAAAACACCAACACAAAACACAGAAGACACACAGACACCCAACAACCCAAACTTCAGCCAAATAGAAAACCCTCTTTCCAGGATAGTTCTGACTTCTTCTCATCTGCTGACAATGTTAGCCCTGGGCCCCACCTGGGGCTCTGGCCTCTGCTTGCCTGTTAGGCCCAGCGGGTGGGAGGAGGCACCAGTTGCTGATCCGAGGTTCTGGCCTCCCTGTGGGAGACCTGAAGAGCCCCTGCTCCTTCCTGGCCTGTTTCCTCCTCTGTGAAATGGGGAGAGGTTGATTAGATGATCTCTAGGAAATGAGACCAAGACTGAATCTTTAAACTTCTGTGTGTTATGATTCTACATAGGAGGTTCACAAGCAAGGAAATGTCAACCCCACTGGTGAATTCGAGGCCTTCGAGGGGAGATGGAGGCAACCTGTTGATTGAGAGTTCTTCACATTGTGTTGTGTCCATGTGGAAAATGATCTCAGGACACGTTTTGCAGAGTTTATCTCTGGTGTTGCCCCCCTTCATTTTTTTTTTTAAGATTTTATTTATTTATTTGACAGAGAGAAACACAGCTAGAGAGGGAACACAAGCAGAGGGACTGAGAGAGGGAGAAGCAGGCTTCCCGCCGAGCAGGGAGCCCTATGTGGGGCTCGATCCCCGGTCTCCAGGATCATGACGAGCTGAAGGCAGTCGCTTAACCAACTGAGCCACCCAGGTGCCCCAACCTCCCTTCATTTTTATACATCTTATGTTCTCACGGCCCCTGTACCCTGCACCCAGAGCCCTTGTTGGCCACGAGGCCCTACCTGTGTCCTACCATGGCGGGGGGAGGGGCAGCTTAGAGAACATCTAACAAAACACACTCTGGGTAACAGGGGTACTGAAGTCCACGGGGGCAGAAGCTTTGCCAAGATTACACAATGACAATTTACTGCCCTTCCAGTATGTGAGAAGGCTGTCCTACTCAGAGGCTTCCGGGCCCAAAAGATGCCCCCTACTTGTGAAGTTGTGTGACCTAGGGCAAGTTAACCTTCCAGATCCTCAGCTGTCATCAAGGATGACCATGATCACAGGGTTGTGAAATGGCAATAGGTACACCACGTAATGCAATCTGCATGACGCCAGGCAAGAAATGGGTTAAGTATGTCATCCATTGTGTGCCAGGTGGTGTATTATTAAGCACCCCATGTTACATTTGCCATGCCAGGCACTGTGCCCACCACTTTATATGCATGGTCTATATTATCTCATTTAAGTCTCACAGAAATCCTCTAAAGTGGGAATTATTAGTACTCCCCACTTTTCAAATGTGAAAACGGGGGTTTACATAAGTAACACAGACGTTTTCGTTTTTCTTAATGACCCCTCAGAGTTGAAGGCACGTTGGACGTCATTGGGGCAAACCTCCCACACTGAATGTCTCCCGTACCACTCCTGGAAGGGGCTAGTGATTGGGCACTCGGTCCCTCCCAGAGAGCCTCCTCTGTCTTTGAATGGCTCTGGCCATAAGAAAATGCTTCTTTGGAAGGAGCCAAAATCGATTTCTCTGTAACCGCCTCTCATTTGCGTGGTGGAAAGAATGCTGGGCTAACAGTCAGATGCCGCAGGCTCATGTCCCAGCCCTTTCTCTTAACAGGGTTCTGACCGCCAGCGAGCTGCTCCTCTGGCACTGCTTTCCCAGGTGAAAAGGAAGGAATTGGATGAGAGGAGGTCCTTCCTGGTTTGGACATTTCAGAATCACATAATCCATGACTGTGTGTAACGTACACATATCCGATTATAATGATGGAAACAGTGAAGGAGCGGACACTGTGTTCCAAGGAACAGATCTGCTTCTGCCAACATGTCTGTCAGGAGGGGACCCTGCCAGCTGAGAAGAATCCAGGAGGTTCTTAGAAACGGAGTTTTCATCTTGTCTTAAAACAAATCCTCCCTCCCTCCTTCCCTTCCCTCTCCTCTTCTCCTCCACCATCTCTCCTCCATTGTTTCCTTTTTTCCTCCTCAATTCCTTTCTGATTCAGAACCGTGAAGGGATATTTCAATCTCCAATCAAAGTTAAAGATCATGTCCTTGGCGACATGTTTCTCACATCGCACTGAGTGTGCAGAATCAATTTGTTTTCAAGAATAGGGAAACCTATGGAAATGTGATGCAGAGCTATCTTGTGTCCATGGGGGTCTCCCCACAGTCTGGCTGCTGGAGCCCCAGCTCCCGAGGCGGTCCCCAGGCCCTCACGTGGACTTTCACAGCGGCTACTGAAACTGGATGCAAATCTGTGTGTTGCTTGTATATGTGCATTTTTTAGGAAAAAAGGGTCTGTGAGAGAGGAGACAGCTGGGTGCCAGGCTGGGAGCCATGTGTGGTGACCCTAGGGAGTGACCTGGTTGGTATTCAGAGTCAGGCTGTGCTGACATCACAGAACTCAAAGACATCACATCAGACACATTGGATCAAGATGGGGGTAAAAAAGAGACTTTTCCATAATCATGCTTGAGCAGAAAACAAGACAAGCACATTATCCAAACCACAAAAACGATCAAACATGTCCCCTTTCCTGGCTAATGTGAGTGACTGCTACTTCTTTTCCCTCCAGTTAGATAAGAATTCAGAGACGCAGTCATAGGATTATTCCTGCTTCCTGAGAGCATTCAATCCAAAGCAAAGCCCTGCTTCCTTAAATCTTCCCTAAAAGAACCCATCACAAGCCCAAATCCTGTAAGAAGTCCTCTCTCACTCTCTTTTCTGAGAAGCTCCATAATTCCCATGGTGTACATTCTCTCTCACTGCAGAGTCAATGAGTCGGCTTTGTTCACTAGTACATCTCTTGACTTATTTATCGCAGTAACCTCCTACTGTCACCTCTCTACTCAAAAACTTGCAATGGCTCCCCTTTCCCTCTGAGTAAAGCTAAGGCCCTTCTGTGATCTGGTCCCTGTGCCCTCACTGACCTCCTCTCCACCTCCCTCCATGGGTGCCCACTCTACCTCTGTTACATCAGCCTCTTGGCTCTTCCTGTAAGACCTCAGGTATGCCCCTGCTTCAGGTGCAGGGACTTGGTGCCCCCTCTGCCTGAAACACTCATCCGATAGGTGGCCACACGACTCCCTCCTTCACCGCCTCCAAGTCTCTGCTCAGGTCTCACTTTGAAGCCTACTCTGACCAGATCGCTCTATTTAAAACTGGTGATAGGTATTAAGGAGGGCATGGGTTGTGATGAGCACTGGGTGTTATATGCAAGTAATGAATCATTGAACACTATATCAAAAACTAATAATGTACTATACAGTGGCTAACTGAATATAATAAAAAATAAAATAAAAATGAGGTTTTTAAAGTTAAAGAAAAAAAAAAACCTGAAACTCCTCTCTTGTCTACACGCCAGCTCCCTTACTCTGTTCTCCTCTTCTTTTCCCCAAGCTCTATCCCCTTCTAATAGTCAGGATCAGGTGCCTGACTACTGTCTTTATTGTTCATGGTGTGTCTCCCTAGCTGGAATCTAAGGTCCGCAAGGGTGGGGACCTGGATGCCAAGTGCCTAAAATTGGGCTTGGCCTACAGTTAGTACATGAAGACATATTTGTTGGATGTTGCTGAATAAACTAGCATCATGGAGGCTGAAAAGTAAGACTGAACATGACTTTGGCTCAGGATCCCTCACCAAGAAATATGGAGGCTGCCTGCCTTAAGCTTGGCTCATTGCCCATCGCACATAATTTCTTAAGATAGAGTTTCCAAAATGTCAATCATGTGCGTGCCAACCTCATGATTTTTTTGCCCTAAGAACCTATACTTTTGTTTACTTAAAACTTTTCCTTAAATAGACTTACTTTTTGACAAATACATTTATTTTCGAAGAAAACTGCATATCACGGCTTTGAGGTGCTAGTTGTATTTTTTTTTAATATGTGTTAAACCTATAACTGAATCACTGTATCATACACCTGAAACTAATATAACACTATGTTAACTGAAATTAAAATAAAAACTTAAAAAAATTTAAACATATGGCTATTAAATGAATAGAGTTCATTTATAGCACCTAAATGTTACTACCCTGTGAAAACCTGAGTATGCTTTTCCCTTCAACTACAAAAATCCCTTTGCCTCCCTGTACCTACAGCACATCCTGTGCGCCCTTCTTCAGGAGGGCCTCAGGAAGCCCCCCAACCCCAACTCTCACACTCACACACTAAGCTGAGCTCCCCTCATAGTCACAGAAAAAAAATACAGGCCCTGCTTCCGTGCCACGTGGTTCTGTTTTCTGTTTCATAACGTAAGATTATAAATTATCTTCTTAGAGCTATAGAAAGGCCTTTGAGTCTTGAACTCCCTTGTTTTACCGGTCACTAAAGAGATGAAGAGGCTTGCCCCAAGTCCCTACGAGGACAAAGTCAAGACTAGAACCTGGACCTTTGGCGGCCCCATCCTCGGTGGGAATCCGCAAGCACTTCATGAGCCCGTGGCCATGTGGCCAGCACTGGGCCCCGCACCGGAGATGGTGGTGAAGAGAACAGGTCCAGACTTGGCCACACAGTGCCTACAGCGGTGCTAGGAAGCTGCTCACTAACTAAACAATTATATAGGCTTAGATAAGTAGTTGCAAGTGCCTTGGAAGAGAAATGCAGGGTTCAGGGGGGACCCCAGCCTGTTGGGAGGATTGTGAAAGCCTCACTAAAGAAGTATGTTTAAATGCATGAGAGTTCGCTGAAGAGGAACTGGTGGCTTTCTCAGGCTAACTCAGAAAGGTCTGATTTGATGTTCGAAAGCTCCACCGCATCAGGGTGAATTGGGTCACTTTGGCCCAGTCTACTTGCCCCAGGGCTCAGGGAGAAGGCTCCCCAGCAGCTCAGAGACTCTGATGCCTCCCAGCCCTACATTCAGCAAGAAGGCGACAGGAGTTGCTTCACGTCTACTCTGGAGGGGGCACCTCACCCCTGATGGCACAGCTCGGACATAACTGACACATGGGGTGTTTTTGCCAAGGAAGTGCTTACAATGTGAGGTTGGTCATTAACAAGAATAAATTCTTAGCCCTTGGAAGTGGCAAATCTTATTATTACCTACAAGGCATACTGTAAACCTTATGTCATATCACCTAAGTCGTAAAATGCAGATTTTTCAGTATTATATCCAAAGTTTATCTTCAGGCTTCCTTGTGAGATTTCAGGTAGAACTGGTCGAACTCTACCTAAGAAACTGCAGCTGCATCCTATTTTGGCCTTAGAAAATTACACGTGACAAGCAATGTGTTGGTGCGATGAGGTGGAAGAAGGATGTGTGCGGACTGAGGGAAAGTGGGGCTTGGTCTCCAGCTCTGCCCTGTCCTAGGCTGGAAAAATGGCTTGACTCTTCTGAGTTTCAATGTCCTCATCCCTAAAGTGGGGTTAATAAGAATCCCTACACCTTGTAAGGTTCTTAGAGACATTAAATGGGAATCTAAGTGAAAATTCTTTCATGAGATCAAAAGTGCTTACAAAATGTCATTTAGAAATTAACATCCTATTGCAAATCCTCCTTTCCAAAGTTCGGTGGGGCTTAGAGACCCGATTAAGGCCAGAGCAAATGTCTTGTGATTTCCACTCTGCTTCTCTTCCCCAGGTTGCCGCACTGAGGTTTGCCTTCCAGGGTAGCAATTCTTGGCAAAAGGAAGTCCCTGGGGGAAATGATGGTGCTGGGAGGGAGAGGCGGGGAGGAGTGGGATCCCCATGAGGGTAAGGAGAGGACACTGGGAGGGGAGGGGCCGGGCCAGAGGCTCCTATCCTCTCAGTTTGCTGAAGGCTCTGATATTAGGTCTTCCCCGGTCTCCATTGCTGCCTCTGTCCACCTTTCAAATTGTGTGTTGAAGTGGCCCTAGCGTAAAATAACAGGCTTTTTTGCTTTTTCGCACATTTTGAAAGCAAAGTCAGGTTTTAATGATCCGTATTCTGTTCCTTGATATTTTCTTTCAAGCAAAGGCCATGTTATTGTAAGATACTACATTTCAATGGGGCTATTCTCTCGTCCCCAGCACACATTCCTGAGTGGCAGGTTTTCAGTGACGTTCCAATTTTTATTGCTTCTGGTGTCCAATAACCTTGGCATGAGTATCTGTCTCCATGCCCCCCCAAGGCCATATTATTTCAGAAAGTTACAGCTCTTAAAATCATTCTTTAATAAGAGCAAGTGCCACTCATCCTAAGTAAAGTGAGCTTTCCAAATAACACCAGCTGTGAATGTTTAAAAAAAAGAAAGAAAAGAAAAGAAAGAAAAGGAAGACACTTCAACAATAGGAGTCCACAGTGAAAACTGTGCATCGTTAAACCTCTTCATGGATTTTCACAGCCATTTAAAAAGATGTCTTCAGCAAAGTCATCCAGATTCGCCAAGAAAGCTGAGCATGAGGGGCAGTTCACGTCTGTAGGCCAATATTCAATCCAGGTTGCAGAATCTAAAGGGTAGATGTACCTGCCAAGGAAAAAGGATGATGAGATGGTTGTGGTGGTGGCCACAGATAGAGAAGAGCCGGAGTCCATGGAGCTCAGGCTGCTCAGCTGCTCAGGCCCCCAGAGGCCACAAAGCCAGCCAGACTCTGCTGCACTGGCCTTCCCCTGGGGAGGACACAAACCCCCAAATCTCAAGAAGCTGCTTGGGGCTCCTACGATGAAAGGCAGGAATGGTATCTGTTTCAAGATCTAGTTTTTTAAAAGAGACAGTAAGATGCATATTTAAACATTTCTCTCTTTACAAAGAGAACAGTACAAGAACTTATTGAGGGGGGCAGATGTGGTATTGGGGGGGTTGGATGAGTGCCTTCAGCGGCATCCTCAGACCTAGGTCCTCAGTTGGTTTATCTGTCAGTGAGTGCTCTGTGGCCCTCATGGTTTTGAGTGGTTCTTTGTCTCAAACTCACATTGTTTTATTGATTCTTGGCTTTATGGCTAAGATCAAGTGTAAATTCACATCATTGCTCCAATGGTTTTTTTGGACACATAAGAAATGTGTAGTTAAGAATAAATGACACCTAGTTTTGCAGGAAAGATCAGAGACTCCCAAATGACTTACCTGAAACTGAAATTATATTTTATTTGGAGGGCTTCTTTACCCATAATTAAATACTGTCTTCCTTTTTCTAGGACGACGCCAGTACACGTGGCCTTTTTAATGAAGGTGACTTCAGAGTCTTTCTCAGCAACAGCTTCACCTGAGAGACACACAAGTAAGATGATCACATTCATGTTACGAGGTCACGAGTATAAACTCACGATTCCAGTTCCTCACGGCTAGTTATTAATGAGCATGAACTTATATTGAGTGGTCCTGCAGAGTGGATTTCGGAGTCAGGCTCTCTGGTATTTGCTAGCTGTGTGGCCCTGACAAATGAGGCTCAGACCCATCATCTGGAAAATTGGAAATGACAATAAAACCCACCTTCTTAGAACCGCTGTGAATATATGAGAAGTGCTTTCAACACAGCAAGCACTATAGAATGCTTCTTGCTATTACTCCTGTAGAGCC
Organism: Spilogale gracilis; assembly: GCA_004023965.1. Classification (NCBI taxonomy): domain Eukaryota; kingdom Metazoa; phylum Chordata; class Mammalia; order Carnivora; family Mephitidae; genus Spilogale; species Spilogale gracilis. The sequence continues at coordinate 60,424 of PITA01007508.1, read as the reverse complement.
AGGAATGAAAAGAACTCCTCTATGGTTGAACAATATTGATTGATATGTAACTGATTGCTACATAGGAAAATAAAAAAGTGCTTGGTAGCTGGCGATGGATAACGTTGCAGAGAAATACGAGACGTGTGAAAGACTTGGGAGGATTCGAAAGAGGGTAACTTTGGGATTCCCAAAGAACTCAGGAGTAGTTAAGAAGGTGACTCCCTGACCTAGAATGCATTCCTTCCCATGTTGTCCTGTTGCATTTCTACACATCTTGCAACACATCTCCAATCCTTGAGGTATCTCAACACATCTCCAATCCTTGAGGTATCCAGTAAACACTCCTGGATAGTTCTTTGTCATAAATATCTGTCTCTCCCTTACTCTCATTATACTTGAATTTCCATCACAGTGTTTCATTCCATATATCTGTCTTCAGCTGGGCTGGAGACTTCTTGAAGCAGGACTGGGTCTGACTCATCGCTATGGATTCAGGACTAACGTTCAGTTATTTACCTCTGACAGAGTCATCCTAATTATTAAATCCTGAAAAACTTCTGGACGCGTACTTACTTAATAGTAAGCACATATGCGAGAATTTTAATGAGTGATATTTAACAAGCGTGCGCACATCAGTGCCAGCTGATTTTCTTATTATTTTTTTCTAAAGATTTTATTTATTTATTTGACAGAGAGAGATCGCACGTAGGCAGAGAGGCAGGTAGAGAGAGAGGAGGAAGCAGGCCCCCTGCTGAGCAGAGAGCTGGATCCCAGGACCCAAGGCAGAGGCTTTAACCCACTGAGCCAGCCAGGCGCCCTCCGGCTGATTTTCTCATGCTCTCCTGATGACGGTTAGGACCTGACTTCTCCTGGCAGCGAAGCTGGGCTGCATTCCCAGCACTGTTTACCAGTCTCGCCCCTGTCATGGTAAGGAGTGCGGCTGCTGGGGCCTTATCATTATTTTTAAAAGCCTTTTGTTATAAAACATCTTAAGCATATTCAGAAGAAGGGATAGTTAACTAACCTCAGCTTCCGCAATCACTGATCTTTTTTTCTATATATATCTTCACTCAGAGCACCTTGTGTTTTAGGGGAAACACCAGTTTCTCATTATCCTTGAACTGCCTGGTTGCCTTCTATTCTAAACGGCTTAGTTTTTAGTTTGGCTTATTGTTCACGAGCAGCAATTTTTGGGTAAGTGGTAAATGTGGAGTATTCTGATATTTATACAAATTTAAGATTTATATATATTAAAAACTGAACACCCAGAATGAAGAGATAATAAAGTATGCAAACATTTCTTAACATTTCCTTTTAAATGTCATAAATAAGAATCTTCTGAATGGACAGGAGAACAAAGAAGAAATGATATTGATAAAGAACTACAGCTTGGGAATCATCTCTTACTGCACAACATTCAGAACAGCCAGGGATGTCTTCTGATACTATGCAAGAATTGGTACAAAACAAGACAAATAATTTGTATTTCTGGGATGGAGGGCACTTGATTGTTTCTGTAAAAATAGAAATGGTTTAGGGGCGCCTGGGTGGCTCAGAGGGTTGGGCCTCTGCCTTCGGCTCAGGTCATGATCTCTGGGTCCTGGCATCTAGTCCCACGTCGCTCTGCTCGGCGGAGAGCCTGCTTCCCCCTCTCTCTCTGCCTATCTGTGATCTCTCTCTCTGTCAAATAAATAAATAAAATCTTTTAAAAAAAATAGAAATGGTTTATTCTTCCTAATAATGTGAAAGCTGGATGCAACTGGTGCTCAAAAGTTAGACTGCAAAAACATCAGAGTGCTAAATACCTATTTTCATCAGAATGACCATCATGGTTCAGATAAAGAAAATTTGTAATCATCAATGAGAAAAAATAGAATAACATCACAAATCAATTTCATACAGTAAAACACTTGAAATAATAAAAACCAGAAACACATTTTTATCAGAGTATCGGTCAAGCAAATAAAGATTTGGAGAGTATTATTAGAACTTAACTCGAGTCTATGGATAAAAATGACGAAGCATTTTCATATTTATGACTTGAAACACTTGATAGAATTTCAAAAGAGAAGAAAATCAGTATAAACATAAAGCCGCAATCTAGATTTATGGTCCTACTTATTGCAAAATTTATACATAGTGAAGTGAGAACACAACTTTTTGGAAAATATAAATAAGGTGATAAAATTTCAATCATAATTGAGAAAATAAACTAATATAAAAAGTGTTTAAAATAATGTAAAATAAAAAATTGGGGACTTTGAAGACCACTTAATGGGTTTTGTTGATTTCAAGGTACTGGAAGGAATAATTGAACAACATTGAACCATCACTGTTGGAGAGAAAAGGAGTCAGTGAGGAATACTTATGTGAACACTTTATTGGTGCACATGGATTGCCAGGGAAGAGTCAGGCTTTAGCAAAAAGTCTGAAGTTCCCACTGCTCAATTTGGCCTTGACTGAATTACCTACCGAGCGGGTGTCAAGTGTCTCTGGACACTACAAAGATAGGACCCAAGCAAAAGGTCACTTTAAATACTGTCTTCATAAGCTTAGTGTTTGCTATTGCTGATCTAGGCAGAAGTAAGTAGTATAGGAAAGGCTTTAAAAATTGCAATAATGAAAATATCACAATAATGAAAATTAGAAAAATATTGGGATTTTGACAGGCAGCTGGTAGTGCTAGAATCACAAAGGCAATTTGGAAATCACGTCAAGCTGGTTCACTTTGATAGATACTGTGGTCTAGGAGCAAACATTTAGAAAGTAGATAGATATGCTTTTTAGTGATTTGCTCATGATAGTCTAGCAATTATGTCAATACTCTTCAGCTGTTCAGGAAAGTATATTTCAACATTAATAAGCTCACAGATTAGAGAATGAATAGTGAAACTGTATGAAGATAAAGGAAACTATGAAAGTGGGGCAAGAACTTTTAAGAAAACAAAAAACGATTATAAACTTGATATAAAACAAAATAAAACCACTTAAAGGAAAAGCTAATTATAGGAAAATGTTTTTGTTTAAATGGCAAAAGTAAAAAATAGGATGAACTTTTAAGTTTTTTTTTTTTTAAATTGTGAATCCTAAAACTTTAAATTAAGAAAATTAGGAAACCTAAATATTCAATAAATTTTCAGATTTCAAAAATTCAATAAATTGTCATGATTTAGCTGATAATAGAGATACACTGAATACAAAGGACTAGAAACATTTTGAGTGCAATCACTACCAATTTAGCAGAAGCTGAGAGACTCTAGGACCATAAACAATATTGTTGCTATTAGGAGATATTACTTCTTGAGATTATAAGTTGTATAAAGACTATCAATTCAATAAAGATATAACTGGAAGTTTGATGTGGTTCCTTATCGTCAAATCAAAGCTCAGACAGAGGCAATCCCGTAGTGAGTTAAGCAAAATAAGACTGACAATATAAAGAACTTATTTGGAATTATTAGAATGATTTAATGAATCATTTGTGTGAAAATTTATATAATTTGACAAGCAGTTTTATAATATTTATAGTCTAGTTTAGTTTAGTTAGAGGATAAAAGGGAACATAGCTTTGCACTTCATAGATGCTCTTAACTGGTTTCCTTTCTCTGTTTCTGCTGTTGATCCGCTCACAAAAGAAGCCAGAATGATTTTTTAAAACCATAAATCAAATCATCTTGTTTGCCTGCATCAAACCTTTTATTAGTTTCCCTTTGAACTTCTGGAATAAAATCCAAGTTTCTTGTCATGCCTTATAAATCCCTGTATGACCCAGCTCCTGCCTACCTCTCAGCTTCATCTCGTACTAGTGTCCTCCTGCTTCAGACACCCATTGGGGTTCTTCAGCTCCCTGATGGTGCCAGGTTACTTGCTGTCTCAGGGTGGTTGCATATTTGGTTCCCTCTTCATCCCACCCCTTTAAGAATGGCCAGCTCCTAATATCACCCCCAAAAGATGCTATCTGTTATCACACTGAAGGAGTTTCCCACATTAATTACATGTCTCAAATATAGTACTTGTCATGATTTAAAATTGTTTGTTCACTTTCTTTTCTTTCTTTCCCTTTCTTTCTTTCTTTTCTTGTAAACATGTCTCCCTGAACAGAATATAAATGTTATGAAGGCAACAAATCTGGCTGTGTTATTTAAGTTGTATTCTCTGTGTCTAATATAATGCCTAGTCTATCAATATAATGTCTCATTAATGGCACACAGTAAGTACTAAATATTTGTTGAAAGAATGAATGAATAAATTCTCACCAGCTTTGTAGATATCCAGGAGGGTAGCAGTGTACTTAATAAAGACATTTTCTTCGGTGACAGATGTCAGATGAACTTTATAAGCTGGTAGAAGAAACAACACAAGAATTCATGCTTAATATCACCAATGCCATGTCCAGCAGAAGCCAGAGTTTGTCAAACAAACGAGAAATGAAGCATAGCAAGCTCTTATGGGCACCCTGAGGTCAATCTCATTTCTTCCAAAAAGCTTTCCTAAATACTCTTCATTTGACTGTACTGATCATGACTAACAATTCATTCTGCTAAGAATCATTAGCTCTAGCCACTTACAGAACAGGCTGGTTAGGATAAGAGCAGCATTAAAGTAAAAGACAGAAACACATTAAGCAAATAAAATATGTCTTTATTAGATGTAAAGTTCAGATTTTGATGGGGAATGTGGAAGAGCCCTTCCTTTTCCATTTGCCCACAGATGGGCTTTTATCTATCGTTCAGGCCTGCCCTACGGGCCTCCTGTTCTCTTGCCTTGATTCCTTGGATATCTCCAATGGCTCTGATCTTTGGATTTCGATAGGATTCGGTCTTCTGACTCATCTTTTCTGGGTCTGGCAGCTATCTGACACAGGACATTCTTTATCCTGTTTTCTCTTCATTCAGGCATTGATTTTTCATCCTTGGCATTTGATCTCAGGTTTGGAATGCGCGGCTCAAAGGGACCTCTCCCTTCTATGTGGCCTGAGAAGAGGTCCTCTCATGGTTGCTTTTGATGGGGTTGAAGTGAATGACCTAAAAGGTTTGCCCATTTTTGAGATTCCAGCTCGCTAGATGAATGAATGAGCTCACTGCCAGAACAAAAGGCCGTGTGATTGGTAGCCTAAAACAGATCTTAAAATATCCTGAATTGGGGTATCTGGGTGGCTTGGTTGGGTAAGCATCCGCCTCTGGCTCAGGTCACGATCTCTGCGTCCTGGGATAGAGCCCCACATAGGGCTCCCTGCTCAGCAGGGAGTCAGCTTCTCCCTCTGCCTCTGCTGGTCCCACAATCACCCCCCACTCCCACCCGTGCTCTCTCTTTTGCTCACTCTCTCAAATGAATAAGTAAAATATTTTTTAAAAAATCAAGATGAATTCTATGGAAAGAAAGACCATACCCAATTTATTCTGATAGGTGTATTTTCAGTGAGTGAGATCTGTTTAATATAATGGAAACAATACTGGCGACCAAGATGCATCCTAACTTTACTACTTAATACCAACATGACTTTGAACAAATTATTGAATCTTCCTGAGCCTCAGTTTGTTTACTGGCAAAATTCAGGTAATTCAGGTAAGAGGTCTTATGGGACCCCAATGAGAAACCGTGTAAGAAAGCAGTCAGTAAACACACAGTGCTGACTTAACTGTACTTACATAGTACCCTACCTTCACATACACACACATAAGTTTTGAGATAGTGTACAATATGCTCTTTCTCTCTCTCTCACTCAAAAAAAAGAAGCCATAAATAAACATTAGAAACCAATTATGATATAGTTTCACTCATACGTGGAACACAAGAAGCAGGGCAGAGGACCGTAAGGGAAGGGAGGGAAAACTGAATGGGAAGTCATCAGAGAAGGAGGAAAACCATGAGAGACTCTTAACTCTAGGAAACAAACTGAGGGTTGCTGGTGGTGGGGGGGGTAAGGTCATTGGGTGATGGGCATTAAGGAGGGCACAGGATGTGATGAGCACTGGGTGTTATATGTGAAACTGATAAATTATTGAGCATTACATCTGAAACCAATGATGTACTGTAAGTTGGCTAATTGATTTTAAATTAAAAAAAGAAAGGCAAAAAAGGTTAATATCCTATATATAAGGAACTTGCGCGCACACGCACACACACATGCACACACACATGCACGCACACACACAAAAGGAAATAAAGGGGTTAATTCTCTGAACTTAAGACAAGACTGCAACTGTACTTGCACTTTTTTTTAAAAAAAGATTTTGTTTATTTATTTGACAGAGAGAAATACAGCCGCTCAGCGGGGAGCCCGATGTGGGGCTTGATCCCCGGTCTCCGGGATCATGACCTGAGCCAAAGGCAGTCGCTTAACCAACTGAGCCACCCAGGCGCCCCTGTACTTGGGCATTTGACAGAGCTCTGAGCTCTGGGCAATCAGAAGAAGATGCTCCTTTTAAAGTGGAAGATTGCAAGTCTTCCTATTTTAAAAATGATTTAGTATTGATATTTTTACCTTGTCTTTGAAGGGAGTTTGAAAAAAATTCTAAGCCCCCAAACCACCTTTGTCTCTGCCTCTGCTCAACTGACTGGGAGAACAGTGAAATCTTACACCTTCATGGCTTCTCAAAAGTTCTCTTTGAATATATATTTTAGTTCAATATCTCTAATTCGATGGGATCTAGTGGAGCAAAGTGTCTTGGCTGGGTGTGCACATCACTCTTGTCGTTTAAAAACAAAGTCACAGTTCTTTGCTGAAGGGTAGATAATTTTGCATATTAATGCTGAAAATCAGCATTTCCCTTCAAGGGAACATGGAATGTAGCTCCAAATAGTCACTATGAAAAGTTGTTGATCTCTCTAGTGGATCACGTATTCATAATGGAACTCTGTATAGAGACTTTGAACTTACCATAGGCAATGTCTGGTTTACATGCTGTTTCTTTTCTGGTACCTGCAGAGATTGTCAGATCCAATTCCGCCTGCATTTGCCCACAGTCAGCTGGATTTTGTGAAAAATGGTAAAAGTTAGGTTAACATAAAGAGGCAGACATTCTCTTTGGCAGTAAACACAGTTTTCACAAGCCCTGACAACCCAGTATAATTTTACAAATAGAATTTTTCCCTCTTCCATAAAGTGAAACATTATATAAAGCAAAAACAAAATAAAATAAACACAAAAATCTGGGACATGAGGCCTAGAGTGGGTAGTCACTCCACATTCAGTTCTTTGAAATGAATATACTTTCATTAAAGAAAGGAGGAAAATTTCCCATTTTGAGTAGAACTAAAAGTCCCTTGAAGGAACCTAAATAACTGGGTTGATTTAGAACTATAAAATGGTACAATAAGTACCTAGTTTAGGTGATAGGTTTTTTGAAAAACAAAATAAACTCCAAACCAACCCAGACCCTCATGGAGTCAGTTGATGATCATTGAGTTCTGGGTCTTTTCCTTGACCAAGAATCCTGCCTTGGATTTACAGAAGACTGAAGGAAACTGGACAATAAACAGAGAAGTCACTAAGTATTAGGGAAAAGGGAAAAGAATGGGGTTAGTGGCTCAGTCCTTAGCCTCTAGTTCTCTTAAACTGTGGTCCTATTACATTAAAAAGACCCCATAAAAAAGTAAGAATTTCACATCCTGTGATATCCAACAATCGTCTAGCTGGTATTTCTCTCTCTGTGCAGTAGAAACTATCAGAGTGTTCAGAAGTTGTTGAAAAATACTTTTAAAGTATTCGAGGAATCAGCTCTCAATCAGCTGAGATGTCTGCTTCGGAGGGGCGAGTTTGTCAAACAGCTTCTGCCAGATTAGCCCCGGATTATGAGTGCTGTTTTAAACAAGCATTTCAGTCTGAACATGTTACATGAAGTTTACCTTCTACGCATTTGCATGTTACTCCTTCACAGACTTGCTGAAGTCTGGCATCAGATGGGCTATAAAACATGGTGCATTGTTTATCTGTGGCAATGAAAGCATAGTTAGGAGAGGTGGCTTGATTAACACACAACACATTTATGGATTAGTGAGTCTCTGGCACGAGGTTTTGGAGATGACTTATTCCAAAATTTCTTTTTGTAATTCAGATGCAGGGAAATTAAACTATGAATTGTCTCTCCTGGCATGTGTCCCTCTACTCTCCTTCAAAATGATTTCCCCTTCTGCACTTGCAATTTTACTGTTCAATATTATTTCTTAGAATTAAAATATTTGATACTTCCATGAATGAGAGGAAATAAATTATGTTACACGAGAGTCTGCTGAAAGAACTGTAATTATTTAGGCTGGAGAACAATAGGGGAAGAGGGGCCAATAGGGAACAATAGGGGAAGTATGTTCCATGTGATTTTGGAAGATAAAACTAGAGAGATAGTTTGGTTCATTTTTAGAATTTTTTTAAACAAGTAGACCTGCCTAAAGAGGAGCTGTCTTGTGAACCAAAAAGCTCTCTGATTACTTAGTATTCCCTAAAAGAGCTGAGTGATCAAAGGTAGGGTCATCAATTCAACATTTATCAAAGATTTATATACCCAACATTGTGTTAGATACTAGGGATGCAAAGATGAAAACATTCTGTCTGGGTTTGGTAGGGAAGACATGCAAACAAATGACTGCAGTGCAATGTGACAACGGCTACAATGGAGCTGTCTGCAAAATGTGATGAGAATATAGATGGAGAAGTTGATTCTGGGAGGATTAAAGAAATAGGCGGGTACATGAGCTTCTCCAAAAAGAAGAGATGCGATGAATACTATAATGAAGGCAAGGCAGTTCTCTAAAGAAATTTTAGAGTGGAGTTGATTACCTGGTCTGTGGTATTCATACACCATGAAAGTAGCAGGACTCAGAAACCCAACTTGAAAAAGTTCGAATATCCGGAATCGAACACAAAGGAAGTCCTCGGAAGGAATCTGACAAATTCAAGGTTTGAGGAAATTATGGGAGAGAAGAGACTCAGCATTTTAGCCTGCAAATTTTGAAGAGAGATTGGAAAGGGGGCCTGGTTGGAGGTGGAACTTACTGAATTCAGTTGCAGAATAATATGTCCATCTTTGATTTCATAATCAGTTAATAGCTGGTCTACCCCTTCCACAAGCTAAGAGAGGAAAGAGAAAACTTGGATTTAATTTATGATCTCTTTTTTAAAGTTGATCTTTTAGTGTTTATGGGTTCACCCGATATTGGGATGTTAGACATGGGGGTGTAATCCACTATTCAAAGAAGTTTAAGAGCAGCTCCTTCTCTTGGAAAAGTCTGAACATGTAATCATATACATTTACATTTTGTTCAGACCATGAAGTAAATGCTCCCACTTTACTTTGAAAAATTAAAACTTAGGTAGACTGCTGGTTTGGAAAGAATATTCTAGGTAATTCTATGGAAATGATATATTAAAATGAAAGGAAATAGCTTTATCTGTACAAGAATGTAGTAAAGAAAACCCAGCATCCATAACAATATGTAAAAGAGAACATTTACAACTCTTAAATCTTCTGCATTTGCACTGATTCCAGTAGGCAAAGAGATATCCATCACTGCATGGGAAGACCCAGATGATGATTCTTCTTTGCTGGGCTTGTAGCTAAAATAAATGAGAGATAGGAAACAGAATAAATAAGGGGACACGATTCTTTAAGAAAAGGCCTTGTTTCTTAGTAGGCTTTACTTTTTATTTTGGGTCTACCCTTACTTGCCTCTTTATAATACATGCATTGCAACCTCTAAATGTTGGTGTTGCAAGAGATCTTTGAGTCATCTATTCTAACTCGTTGCTCACTTGACCAATACTTTATTGAGAGAGTGAGCCTGAGTGGGAGGGGCAGAGGGAGGGGGATTAAGAGAAGCCCAAGTAGACTGCACTGAGTGTGGAGCTCAACGTGGGGTTCTATCTCATGACCCTAAGGTCATGACCCTGACATCAGGACCTGAGCCAAAATCAAGAGTCAGACACGTAACCAACTGCGCCACCCAGGCACCTCTTGACTGATTATTTATTTATTTTAGATTTTATTTATTTGTTTGACAGAGAGAGAGACAGCGAGAGCAGGAACACAAGCAGGGGGAGTGGGAGAGAGAAAGTAGGCTTCCCACCGAGCAGGAAGCCTGATGCAGAGCTTGATCCCAGGACCCTGAGATTAGGACCTGAGCTGAAGGCAGACGCTTAATGACTGAGCCACCCAGGAGCCCCTTGACCGATACTTTGAATGGACCTGAGGAGGTCATTCAGTCCAAGTTCTTAATAAACCAGTTGAAGAAACCGAGGACAAGAGTAAGGTAGTTGTTCAAGGTCACACGACCAGTTCACCCTGGAGCTACATAAATCTCTTGATTCTCATTCCAGTTCTTTTTCTAATTTTTTAGGGGCACCTGGGTGGCTCAGTTGGTTGAGCGACTGCCATCGGCTCGGGTCATGATCCTGGAGACCCGGGATCAAGTCCCACATTGGGCTCCCTGCTCAGCGGGAAGCCTGCTTCTCCCTCTCTCACTCCCCCTGCTTGTGTTCCCTCTCTCACTGTGTTTCTCTGTGTCAAATAAATAAATAAATAAAATCTTTAAAAAAATTTTTATTCTATATTCAAAAGAGACTCAATAGCATGTTCAGGAAAAAGTTTGAAGGAACTACCCTAAAATGTTAGCAGCTTCTCTCTCTGGATGGTGAAATTATAAATGAATATCTCTTTTCTTTTCCATGCTTTTCTATATTTTTTTAATTTTCCACAATAGATACTTTATTTAAATAAAATGTTTTCAGGACTATCCTCCATCTAGGAACTGTGCTTGGGAGGAAGCTAAAGAAAAAGGCAAAAGGGGGTAAAATGGGAGACTTGGTGTTTTATTGTTTTTATTTTTGTTTTTCTGATAAGAGAGAAAAAAAACCCCAGTAAACTGGGGAATCAGGAAAATTGGGTTTTACCCCAGTTCTGCTGAGAGTTTTACAAATTATTTTCCCTTTCTGGAGCTCATTTGCTCGTTTGTAAAACAAACTGTGAAGAAGTATAACATTGTGTTTCAAGTTTTTGAGTGGCAGAGGTTGGTGCTGCCATTAAGGGGGACTGGAAGATTTAAAAGGGGGCAAGTTGGCGGGTCAGGAACTGAAGATCGGGGACGGGGGCAGAGTGAGGGCGGCTCTACAAGCTCGAGTTTCAGGTTCCAGCTGCCTTTCAAGATGCTTGAGAGGCAGCTGGACATTTGAGAGTGGAGCCTGGAAGATCAGTCGAGATTAAAGGAAGAAACTGAGGAGACAGCTTCCTAGTGGGAAGATGAGATAAACTGATCTCACCTGAAGGAATGAGTATTAGTGAAAGGGGAGGTTTTATGTGAGTGAGTGAGGTGGCAGGGGATCTCTTTTCCCCAATCACACCACAGCAGGGCAGACCCTATGAGATGTTTTGGATGTAATATTTAGTGTAATAATTAAAGATATTATAAAATCTCTGGTTTATGAAAATTTAACCACATTCTTCACAAAATTAACAACAGACTATAAGACAACATGGACCTGCAAAATGACATCAGGACGTCTCCCTAATTGGATGGGTGAGTATCCCCAGAAGCAGAGAACTCTTGCTCACAGATGCAGATGCTCTGTCAACAGAAAGGAAAAGGGCCTCCTGAGTGGAGAATGTCTACGAAAGAGTTGCTGGAGCCTTGATGCCCGGTTGCCATAGTGACTGTTTCAACCTCGGAACAGAAACCTTTCTTTCAAGAAGCCCTTTGCCTGCTGCTAAAGACAGCAATCTCCCCCAAAAGCATTTTGTTCGGAGAGAAGGAGAGAAATGAAATCCTTTTTTCTTTTCTTATACATATAACAGAGAGGTTGTAAAAAGCTAAATGCAGGAAAGAGACCCCCTGAATACAGAAACTATATGCTGGCATTTTTTTAATCCAGAGAGAGAATATTTGGAGGCAAAGATTTTTTCACATGAATAAGTATTACACAGTTACTTTTGGACTTTATCCAACCTAACTTCAGCTTCCCAGAGCCAAAACATATTCCACCTGGCTTTTTTGAACATTCTGTTCCCAACTGGTAAAAGCCAAAAAAAAAAAAAAAAAAAGAAAGAAAGAAAGAAAGAAAGAAAGAAAATTCAGTATTACATCTCTATTTGCTTTCTTTTGTATACTAACAATCTGGAGTTAGGCCGCCTGTCAATGAATTTAAATGAATGAGTTTTTGATAAGAGCCTTTTTATGTATAGCAGAGTTGTGGGACATAAGAACTGAAAGCCATTTGGAGATCGGATAGTTTAATATCCCTGCATTACAGAAGAGGCCCAGAGAAGCAAGCCAACTTGCCACGGGTCACTTCAGTCCTTCATGGCAGGGGCTACCCCACAGGGGTCCCACTGATCCATCAGAGCCCTCCTTTGTGCCCACCATAGGGTCTCATGCAGTGATTCTGGACCTGCCCTGCTCACACTTCCCTGTGACCGGTGTCTGGAATTTAAACCCAACTGTGATCATGCCTCCTCCTCCAGAAAAGAGGTACCCAACAGCAGAAATGGCAGTTAGGAGGGTGGGAAAGGGAGACCTTAGCAGGAAGACATGAGGGAATGAAGAAGGGTGTTTGAAAGGGAACAGAGGGCAGAGATTGGCCAAGGATGGAAGCCGGCACTGGGAATGGGCTGGGCAGTGAGGGAATCCTGAAAAGAGAGACCAGACAAGGATGGGAAATGGCTGGGAAGGAGGCGGGGAGAAGTGGTGTGCTGTTCCTTGAGGTCAGTGGTCTCGGGTTATACCGACTAAAGGAGGTGATGTAGATCCTGGCCTGAGTATCAGGGTCCAGAGCTTGAGCCCTGCCTCTGCCACGAGCTCTGGGAGAACTCCGCAGGGTACCTCACCTCTTTGTGTTTCAGCTTCTGGAATCACTATATCATCCCCCCAAATCCTCTTTGCTTCAATCTATTATATAACCCTATGGAATTTCTAAGTCCTTTGACATCCTGTGTGATTCCACATAACATCAGCAGAGTAGCATGCACAGAAATCAGTTGTTGAGAATACTAAGAGTTCAGGAAATAGCACAACAGGAGGTACTGAAGGGTAATGAAAGGAAAAGGGAAGAAGCCTGTGTTCTAATCATGGCTCCACCACTAACTGATTCACTCTGTGTGATCACTAAGGTATGAGTATAAAGTTCAAAAGCCTAGGCTTTAAAAAAAAAAAAAGATTGGGGCACCTGGTTGGCTCAGTTGGTTAAGCGACTGCCTTCGGCTCAGGTCATGATCCCGGAGACCCGGGATAGAGCCCCACATCGGGCTCCCTGCTCGAGCGGGAAGCCTGCTTCTCCCTCTCTCACTCTCCCTGCTTGTGTTCCCTCTCTGGCTGTGTTTCTCTCTGTCAAATAAATATAATGTTTTTTAAAAAAATATTATATTTATTTATTTGAGAGAGTGAGAGAGAGAAAGCACTAGCAGGGGGAGGGGGAGGGGCTGAAGGGGAAGGAAAAGAGAGGGTAGGGGGAGCAGGTGGAGGGGCCGAGGGAGAAGCAGACTCCTCGCTGAGCAGGGAACCTAACCCTCATGTTGGGGACTTGATCTCAGGACCCTGGAATCATGACCTGAGCTGAAGGCAGATGCTTAACTGAGCCACCCAGAAGCCCCCCCAAAACATACTCATTTATAAGCATTTTAGTATGGTGGCTGTGGTAAGCAAAATAATGGCCCCCAGTGATGTCCATGTCCTAGTTCCCTGAACCTGTGAATAAGGGACTTGCAGATATGATTAAATTAAGGATCTTGCAATAAAGAGATTATTCTGGATTATCTGGGTGGACCCAATGTAATCATTAGGGTCTTTATAAGGGAAAGAAGCAGGAGAGTCGGAGGAGATGTAATGATGGAAACAGGGGTCAGAGTCAGAGAGAGATTAAAGATGCCTCGCTGCTGCTCCGCACATGGAGGAAGGGGCCACAAGCCAAGAAATGCAAAGGCAAGGAAGTGGATTCTCTCCTAAAGCCTCTAGGAGGAATGCAGCACATTGATTTTTAGGACTTCTGGCCTCCAGAATTATAAGAGAATCAAATTTTTTTTTTTCTTTTTAAAATATTTTATTTATTTATTTGACAGAGAGAAACACAGCCAGAGAGGGAACACAAGCAGGGGGAGTGAGAGAGGGAGAAGCAGGCCTCCTGCCGAGCAGGGAGCCCGATGTGGGGGCTCGATCCCTGGTCTCCGGGATCATGACCTGAGCTGAAGGCAGTTGCTTAACCAACTTAGCCACCCAGGTGCCCCTCAAATTGGTTTTTTTTCACCATTAAGTTTCAGATAAATTGTTACCTAGCAGCAATAGGAAATTGCCACTGTGGCCAATTTAGGCCTCTGGATTTAGTCTGCAGAGGGTTTAGCACCAGTGGTGTTCAAGGCTGGCTATCATCAGCACAACCGCTGAGGGTGGGGGGGGGAAGGGAGGCCAGAGTCTGGGATCGTTCTAAAAGTCTTCCAGTGGACTGCCTTGTGCAGCCTGAGTTGAGAACCCTGGCTGACAGGAGCTAGGGATTTTGCTGGGTGAATAGGATTTTTCTAAGTAGGACTGTAGGAGCTGCTTATAAGCAAATCTTTTGCTTTTTCTTTTCCAAATACTTCTATCTCCCCACTACCTTTCTGGACAATAGGAAAAAGATAATATTATCGTGTTTGAATTAGCAGAAGGCCAAAAGTGGGAGGGAAAACTACGAGCAAAAACAAAGCAGTTTTACCAAGTAGCTATCTAAGAACGCCCATTATGTCTTGCATTTTAAAAAGTGCACAATTTTGCATCTTCCAGCCATCTTAAAATTCAAGAAGGTGTAAAGACATAGTGTAATGGCACAGCTCAGACCCCGAAGTCTGCGCTTCCCTTTGTGGAAACAGGCTCACCTGGCACAGGCGATGATACGCTTGTAATCCGAGTCGCCGTAGCCTCCGTAGCTGGATGCTAGCAAGCAAACAAAAATGACATGATGCCATTTTTAACTGTTTTGCAACCGTTAAAACAGAAGATTTAGTGAAATGGTCTCTGATCACACTTAAAAATTATTTATGACTTGGAAGCTGATACTTCTAGGGATTTTAATGGAAATTTATGGCTACTGAATATACTAATAATTATAACAATTCTCTGCTCTCAAAGAACTTATAATTTAAGGAAGGAGTTTTTTAAGGTAAGATGTTTGGGGAAGGTTGCCAGGAGAAAGAGCTGATGCCTGGATTCACTGGTTGCTAGAAAGTTCCCTGTAGGGATAGGTCTTTGAACCACATATGGAAGCTCTCAGGGCAGAAGAGAGCCCACACACTGATCCTGGGGCCATGGTCAGAGGAAGACTTCAGTGTGCAAGGAGACTTACTTTTGAAGTGGAGGGGAGAACCAACCCACCAGAAGAGGGAGGTGAAGACCACAGGTAGGAAAAAAAAAAAAAAAAGGACAAAATTACAGCATAAATCATGCTGTTTTACCTTCCACGTCTTGGGTTTCAATTTTCAAATGAAAGCTGCAAATTTCGTCAGAAGTGCTGATTTTATGAACCACAGTTGTCACCTGCATTGGGACACGTGAACAAGAATCTTCCATTTAAAACAGGACGGTGGGAAAGGCATTATGGCAGCAGTGTTTTGCTGCAGATGGGAGGCTTGGAATGTCATTTCCACAATCCAGAGCAAACTGGGTGCAGTGAAGACTCATTTCACAATAGCTGGACTTTCAGCAAACCCCACAATCTGAAACATAGCTGAGAAGCCCAAGTAAGGGGGAAAAATGACATCTAGCTTAGCAGAATCTGGCCAAATCCCAGGCAGTCAAATCTGAGCACCTCACCGTATAGGAAAGTTCCTAAGCCTCTCCCCCTTGAACCTGTACAATAAGTTTATACATAACCCTAGGCTAGGAAGTCTGATTTTCTCCGAGCTCCCACACCACCCATGGTAAACAAGAAATTATAGCTGTGCATGGAAAGGCAGGGGTGCGGCCAGAAGTAGGGATATTGGTGGTCACTAGAACTGACAGAGAAGTGGATAATCCATTTCCCCACCAACCCAACCATGCAATCTTAGAAAGTCTTTGTAAGAATAAATGTGCTAAAGGTAAGAGCATAATTAAAATCATCAGTAGAATGTTAAATTATGCTTAGAATATGTAATTGATCTTATTTTAGCCATTTGGCAGCATTTTTCCTAAGCTGTCTATGCAAGTACACACAGTCTATAGCTCAAATAAAAGAAACTTAAGCCCTTACGTATGTACATCAATCTGCAATGAAGCTGAATAAATGAGGTGTGACTATGTTACAAACCACAGAAAACATGGATATATACATGGGTGTATCCACACACGTGCATCATATGTACCTTTACATATAGAACCATAAACTCATATATCTATATGTATAATTATATATATAATTCCCACAAATACAAAGACTATATGCATACAAGGATTAACATAATCATTTACAAAAGGCAATTGTGAAAACAGCTACCAAGATAGCTAGAAAGAATTTAAGAAATGAATCCTACTTTAGTCATGGTTACCCAAGTCTAGCTTACTGTAACTTTGTGGCAAAGTCCCTAACTTTCTTTTATGTTACTTAGTACAAGCAAACACATCATTGTGTGAAATTGGCTCTCCGTGACATACTTACATGCACTGTGGCCAGCCCATTGCCGTATCCAGTACTGACCACAAGGTCGTCATTGAGGGGCACCTGGAAAGGGGATGAGAAACATGCTTTGTTTTCTTATTCAATGGGGAGGGAGGACAGAACAATGAAAAGAGTGGGTGGACACCTGCCAGCTTCCTGTTTGGAGCTTTTGGGAGATTAAATGCATAAGGCAGTGAAAATCTTGTGCACACAGACACAAAGAGTGCTAGAAATTCCCCTTTGCCTTTTACATGTAAATATGATGTCTGAGCTCTCCTGAGTAAGCCAGCCATACCAACATATCAGAAGTCATTTTTGGTTACATCTTTATTTATATATGGTTGTCATAAAACTGGATCTTCATCTCCTTTTGCCAACTTAGTAAATTCTTCTTAGAGTTGCCTCATGATGGCTTGTCTCCTACACTTCCCACTAGTCTCTGTTTAACAAACGCTTGGCAAGCCCCCCCAACCCCTAGCACCTCACTTAAGCCTGCCAAATCCTCATCTTTCTAGGAGGAGAGTGAAGGTATGAACTGGCTTAAGGAATTCTCTTCTCCAAAGGAACTCTATTTTACAAATGCCCCTTGATTTGGGGGAGATCATTTTGTGCAAGAGGCCCTAAGTGTTGGTTCTTTGCTCTCTCCAAGTCTGTAAACTGCCCTTCCCTTACTTAGCACACTAATGCAAAAGGGATTTGGTGTGCATGAAAAGTCATCAACCCTTTCCCTAAATTTTAGTAAATTTAGAAAACTTCCTTTTCTCCCCGATGGAATATAGCAGAATTTGTTGAAAAGCCAGCACATCAAGATGCTGCGTGAGGAATGGGTTCTATGAACCTAAGTTTGGGAAATGAACACTGTCGCCCTGTCCTTGTCTCCATGCCCCTCTATTGGCCATTCTTCCTCAGAGTCACCACATTTAATCACATACGTATTAAAGATGGGGTATCCTCTATGAAAGAACTTGCTTAACTTCATTTAAACTATAGTTTCCCACACTTTCTTGACCACCAAACCTTTTTTTATGTAACACATTCCAGGAAATCCTGGCATAGAGAATTCCAAACTCAATACTCTTAGCCTGGGTTTTGTACAAAGACAATATCATGGGCTGAGGTGTAAGTTATTTAAAAATGGCTTTACTCCTGCCGAGAAGAATTAATTCCAGCTATCTCCAGTGGGTCTCCTGTTCAGGTCAAGAGCTCATCATGAGAGTTTAGACCATTGGCTCAGAATGCCAGTCCCCACAGGCTCCAAAGAAAGGAGACACATTACTAACCAAAGGGCCACAAGCATCCATGCCTGCAGAGGCCCAAGCACAAAGTAGGGACAAAGCGCATACATACATGTCCCATGACAGGTGGGGTCTGGGACAGATTGAAGAATGCTTGCTGCAGCCAGAACCTTGTTGTCAGATCCTACGGTTTTTCAAAGCAGTTGGAAGCAGGTTTCTATCTGAAGTCTGTGGATTTTTAAATGTTGGAATATGTTTATATCTCTATCTATCTTTTTTTTTTTTACTTTGGGCCAATAGTTTGTAATTTTGCATTAAATGTTATTTCTCACACCTGTTTATTTTTCCCAAACATGGATTTGTAGAGGATATAGACAGTTAAAGACTATTTCCAGTTCTTTGTATTTTAAAATATGACTTAAAAACATCTAAAATGTGGTAATTAGAACAAATGTGTCTTAGCAGCTGTTTACTGGCAGCTACTCTAATTGACACAGAAAACTAGTTTTTCCAATGTGTCCTTTTTTGCGGGGGGGTGGATTTTTCATAGGCCATCAAGGTTTTCATAAAAAAAAATTCAGGAGATCCTGGGTAGGTTAGTTGGTTAAGCATCCGATTTTTGATCTCTGCTCAGGTTTTAATCTCAGGGATGTGAGTTCAAGCCCCACATTGGGCCCGGCACTGGGCATGGAGCCCACTTAAAAAAAAAAATCCAGCAGGGTACATGGAGCAAGCTGTCAAGGGACTTAAAGGCCAATTCCAGCTAGGCCGATTTGCATGTGTGACAGGGCCAGCTGGAAACACTGGTCGATGCCCAAATGTGTTTTCTCTCACTCTACCATGGTCCCTTTGTGCATACTGTTTTCGCAGTCTGGAAAGTCATTCCCTTTTCTTCACCTGGTAAGTCATTCTGATTCTTCAAGATTTAACCTGCACACCAAGGTGCATTTGACAAATTCCTACCTCTCCCCTTGGGTCAGGAGACCCTGCTCTTATTTTTCACTGTCTGTTAAAACAACGGTCTCCCTGAGCACAGTTTCTTCATATACTTTGCTTTTGAATCCCCAGTGCCCAGAACATAGCAGGTACTCGGTGTATTTTTTTAGTAGTACATAGATACATTTATAAAATAAGAGTGGAACACATAATTTCAAAGGCCCCCATCCAGTTGCAAAATATTATCAAAAGTCTTTCCTTTACCTCGATTGGGCTCCCAAGGAAATTCTTCTCTGTCATCTTATAACTGTAGATATCGCCTTTACGCTTATAAGAAACATTGATATCCATGTTCAACTGAAGTTGTTTAATCATGAGTGAATATTCTGTCAGGCCCTCGATGGCATTAATTGTATCCTATCAACAATCAGCAAGGCACAAAAATAGGTTTAGCTCATTTATTTATTCCCTGTATTCACAGATACCCTTTCTTATGAGAGAGTGGGGATGTGTTAGTGGTGAAACTCCAGCTGACTGGGTGAAGCTGGTGGAGGGCCCCCAGGTGGTGGTGAGAGGAAGCTCTCTCCCTCCCCAGTAAGGCTGCTGTTGTTGGCAGGAGAGGAAGTGTGGCCTCTGGTCCAGGTTCTCCACAGGGCAGGTCACTCTTTGCAGAACACCTCCAATTCCTTGAATACTCTCTCCATTTTATCCTTAAGTCTCACCTTCAACAACTCCACAGTGAGGCCATAAATAAGCTCTCCCTCCCCATAACTCTGTTTTAGTTTTCTCCTTCTATAAGATTTCTGCGCACTGTAATGTAAGATCTGGAAGCAGTCTTTCTTGGCATCCATTACATTTAGTAGGTACACATGGTAGCCATTGAACAAGTATTTGTTGAAGGAATAAAAGGACGAACTTTACTTTTCTAGGTTTCATCTTCCTCATCTATAAAACTGGGAAATGTGACTAGTCAGAGTTATCAAATATGTGGCATCCATGGCGTGATCATCAATGGGGCACTCTTCCTTGCTAAGCCTACACCTGTCTCCAAGATGAAACCCATTTGTCTCCCCAGAGTAGATAATCACTAAAGTAATCCTGAAGGACCCCTCTAACTTGAAGTTTTGTATAGATACAAACACATTCTGTCATCATCCAAACACCCAAGGAACAGAGAAGATGCAAATATTTGATCTAAACTTTGAATGTGGATGCATATTCTTCAACTAACCTAATAGTTCTAACATAGAATATACATACATAAATGACTTTACATTGGTAGATATATTACAACAATCAGTATTTCTCTTCACTTTTTCTTTATTTTGGGGAGAGGGAATATCAGTACTTTTGTCCACATGGTCATTATATAGGATGTGAGGGATGCTGATAATCTTGCTACCCTTCGTGATCACTAAGAATCATAAAGGTAGTACTGGATTTAGAGTTAGGAGATGTGAGTTTTGATTTTGGCTCTGCCACTAACTCCATGAATGACCTTCTTGGGGGCTGACTTCCTTCTCTAAGAAGGCTATCAATGCAGATAATCTCTAAGGGTCCTTTGATTCTAGTCATTGATTCCTATCTATGGTATGCTCCTTGGGTGGACAAAAGCAAGGGGGTCAGAAAGGGTGTGGACCATCTAGTGGGTGGGGGCTGGGTGGCAGGACAAATGTCTCCAGGAGGATAAAACAAGACAAAGAAATGTTACCTGGGTTGAATAAAAGCCACCTCCGTACCTCTGCTCTTCAGATAGCCATTTGATGATTGGGTTAACATAATTTATATCTTTCAAGTTCAGAATGGTGAGCAAAGCATAGGCAGTGGTTTCTACCATATGTGCTGTGCCAGAGCTAGGTACAGATCTGTCTTCTTGTTGAAGATCGTCTTTCCAAAAACGATAAATGACTGGATCACCTGACCCTTAACAAATCACATTCATTAATATAATTAAAAACGTGAATTTGACATTAATTCTAGCAGGTTTCTAGAAGTTTCTTCTGGTAGTGGCCTTTTGAGTTCTAGACACTTCTTTATTTATTTTTATTTTTTTAAAGATTTTTTATTTATTTGACAGAGAGAAACACAGCCAGAGAGGGAACATAAGCAGGGGGAGTGAGAGAGGGAGAAGCAGGCTTCCAGACGAGCAGGGAGCCCGATGTGGGGCTTGATCCCAGGTCTCCGGGATCATGACCTGAGCCGAAGGCAGTCGCTTAACCAACTGAGCCACCCAGGCGCCCCGAGTTCTAGACACTTCTTACTTGTTTGTAAGAAGAACTTCCTCAAAGGGACCAACAAAATAAGCTCCCTTAATACAGTGCTGTTTGTCTTGCCTGGAACGGGTCATCATGGGGAGTCCACGTGTACTTGGGAGAAGCAGTGTGGTGGAGTGAGAAGCACACTGAACAGGTAACTGGTGCCCCCAGGTTCTACTCTCTACCCTAATGGAACTGACCATGTTGATTTAGACAGATTCTTTTAGTCCTGAGGGACTAATTTTCTTTTTTTTTCTTTTCTTTTTTTTTAAAAATATTTTATTTATTTGACAGAGAGAAACACAGCTAGAGAGGGAACACAAGCAGGTGGAGTGAGAGAGGGAGAAGCAGGCTTCCCGCTGACCAGGGAGCCCGATGTGGCACTCGATCCCAGGTCTCTGGGATCATGACCTGAGCCGAAGGCAGTTGCTTAACCAACTGAGCCACCCAGGCGCCCCGGACTAATTTTCTAATATCTAAAGTGTATGTAGTACTTTTTTCCTTGCAGCGAAACTCCTGTGAGACACCGAATATAACTCTTAGTCCACCGGAAAGCACCGCCCACACAGAAAGGCTTACTATTATTATCGACATTATGAGATTAATTGGAGAACTTTTCTCCTTGACAGAAAAAAAGATCTATGTCCTAGAAACTGTGAGATCATGCCCAAAGCCTTAGTTCAGTCTTTTATGATCTCTTCCAAAAATGTAAAGCACTAAAGAGAATTTTGTATATGCAATACTTTTCATAAACTATGTTCTAAATTATATTTGTTATTGCTCTAGTAATTTAAACTTGTTACTTTGCAGCCTTTTAAAAACATATTATCTTTAAAAAAAACAGTAAGGCAAAACAAAAACAAAAACAAAAACAAAACCCCAGTAAGGTGTATTTGGAAATCATTTTTGAAGATTAGTCAAGATTTTGACATATCTGTTTACAATTCATACTTGTGTTATTTGCATGAATTTGAACAATGTTTCCCCTCCCTCTTGGAGACTCAGATTTTCTGTAGTTAGAATGAAAAATTTGGTTTCTGAGGATACTTTCAGCTCAAACATTATTTGAATTATTAAGACCTCTTCTTAAATTCAATGACTTCATGATCTCTAGCCTCTAAGAGCCAAGACATTTCTTTTGCATTGTTTTAAAAACACTGTACCAGTGGTTTTGAGCTTCAGTCATTTTTATTTTTATTTTATGTTATTTTTTTTAAGATTCAGTCATTTTTAAATGATGACAGAAATCAAATCTTGTACATAGAAGTATACTTCATGTTACATTTCTTAAGCATTTAGAAAACCTCAGCCAGGAGAAGCTCGGAATGTCCAGCTGTGCCCACGCTGGTATAAGAACACTGGCCAGTGATCACTGTTATCCTCTTTCTATTTCTTTACTCCTGAGCCATAGGAAGAGGTGTCTATTTTTCAAAATGTCATACTCAAATAGCCAACCCAGCACAGGATAAGCCAGAGTGGCAAGTGCTATAACTGGCAATGGGTACACCTCTCTGCTAGAAGTCCTCTAATGCCTTCCCTTTTCACTTGAAGTGGAAGTTAAAGGCTTGGGCTCCCATTGGCCCCCATAGCACCTGTATGTGAATGAGACACAGGCACGCCTTAGTTCGGGCAGAAGCAGACACAACCCAGGGTGCCTGGCTAGGGGAATTTACAGGCTAGATTTCAGCCTCACTTCGCTGGCCTTGTTGGGAGCTGTGCACATTGTATAATTGTATACAGGGGTCCTGTGGAGCTCCTGTGATGACTTCCAAGGCTGTATATGACCCTCCCTCACTCCCTCACCCTTTCCTTCCATGGTCTCCCCATCATCTCACTCCTCTCCAGCCACAC
The DNA here is from genome assembly GCA_004023965.1 of Spilogale gracilis. Lineage (NCBI taxonomy): Eukaryota > Metazoa > Chordata > Mammalia > Carnivora > Mephitidae > Spilogale > Spilogale gracilis. The sequence continues at coordinate 37,580 of PITA01007508.1, read as the reverse complement.
TGGCCTCTTTGCCCTTCTTGGAGCTTCAGGTACCCTCCTGTCTCAGGCATATGCACCTGCTGCTTCTCCAGCAGGAACACCCTTCGGATGGCCACTGCTTGCCTCAGGAAGGCTTAAATTACAACCTACTCCTTTCCCCTGTCTCCCTCCCCTGCTTCATTTTTCTTTATATCAGTCATCACTAACCTGTTCACTATATGCAATATTATACTTACCATGCTTGTCTGTCTCTCCATAACTGGAATGTAAGTTCCATGAGGACCTGGATTTTTTTTTTTTTCTTTTGGTCTGTTGCTTTATCTCTAGAACCTAGAACAGTGTCTGGTATATAGGAGGTACTCAATACATATGCTGAATGAATGAATAACAGCACTTATTATATTATATTATGATGTTCTTATTTCCTTTAGGACAGAGATTGTGTCTTACTCCACTTTGCAAGCCCTAACCACCTTCCCAGAATTAGCAGACTCTATATGCTTAGTAAACACTTGCCGAATAAATGTACAAAACAAGTCCTACCTTTAACCAAAGCCTTCCTCTTCAGGGCTGAGACGATTGAATGAAACTGTGGGTGGCTTTTGTCCCCCAGGGAAAGAGCATAAGCAGAAATGGCCAGTGTAAAGGTGCTCTGGGCCGACAGGCCATTGTCAAGCAGAAAGATGTCGGCTTTGGTGAGAGCCGCGCTGATTTTCTGAAAACAAGAGCAAACAGTGTCTAGGTTTGTCGAGCCTCAATCCATCAACTGAGGAGAACTACCCCCAGGCGGCACCATCCTGGGGCAGGCAAGATGGAGGGTAGAAGGAGAAATGACTTAATGGAAGTGGTTGGTGTCTCCCGGAGGTAAATCCCTCTGGGAGAAGGGGCAGCGGACAATCTTAGGAGGGAAAATGCGCTTGTCCAAACTGGGTCAGGCTTTTTGTCCCTCAGTTCTCATCTCTGTTGAGGTTTTTCCCTTTAGTTTCTGCTTCCCGTATCAGATGTAGTCTCTGGGAAGAAGAAGCAGAGTATAGACACAGCTTTCCTCCTGTCCCCCGCCCCCTCCCCTTTGGCATAGCTGGGACAGGCTCATATTTTCTAAAGGAATTTTACTAAATAAAGCCATAAATAGAAGGAAAAGAACCAGGCTGCCAGAGCGCTTTTGATCCTAAGAATTTCTGGGAAAATTGTCTCTATTACTTTGTTCTGAGGCAACTGAAGTATTTATTTTGGATAAGTGCATAAGGACAAAGTCTGGTCACCGTGGCAGTCAGCTCACACAGCTCTTCTCTCCCAGCTCCGCTGTGTCTTGCTCATGCATCACCAGGTGTCGATGGGTCCTCTAGGGCCATGGGAATGCATCCCTTGTTGATTATTTTGTCTTTTTAAGCATAAATAACAATTGTCGTGAAACAAGCTAAAAACATTATTTTGTTTTGTGGATGAAGTCCTGCAAACCCCCTTTGGGTTCTTCCATGTCTGTTCTGTAGGCTGGTTTGAAGGACAAGTCTACTTTGCTTCTGACTTGTAGGCAGACGTGTTTGACCTCAGTGCAGGGACTGTCTCTTCCCAGATCAGGGAAGCTTCTCTGTGACCCCTTGGAATCTTCCATGTTGACTCACTCAGGTGAATCTTCTCGTTTCTCCCCTCAGCCTCCAAGCGAGTGAAATAGCACAGCCCAGGAAGCAAACATACTATTGTGTGTTCTCAGTAGTTCCATGATATCAAATGCCTGCACTGTAGGATAATTGTAATATCACCAGAGACACTGGAAGGAAGCTAGGGACACCATGTCCTCTTCTCCTGAGTCACAAGTTACTGGTTCTCGTGTCTGTTCCATAGTTTAGTAGCCTTTGACACTGGACAATCAAACCCACCTTACCCACAGGTCTCAGTTTTTTCAGTGTTAACAAGTAGGTTGGACGAGAGGGTCTCTAATACCTATCATAATTCTGAAACCTTTTGATTTTGGAGCTAATTTTATTTTCAAGTCGGCCCTTCCCACAAAATGGTACAGAAACAGATGATTGGTATTAGAGGAAGGAAACTCTTACTTACCACTGTTGGGCATACATCAAAAGCCTTTCTGATTCCAATCACTGTAAAGGCTGTAAGATATAAGGCATTCTCTTGGGCTTCAATAGGCAAGGTACCCTAAAAATAAGCATTATTTTAAAAGGAGAATGAAATGGTGTCCTTAAATGGCCTGGTTCTAATCTCCCCCTCTCCCTTCAAGCATTCCAGTTGGATTGCTCGCCATTTCTCAGGAAGATCTGGGCCTTCCTCACTTGCATACTTTCACATGCCTTTCTCTCCCTCATCTCCCCACCCTGAAGTTCCACTTCATACCTCTTCACCACAAATTCTCTCCCTCCTTCAAAATCCTGTTAAAAACACCTATTCTCTGAAACACTATTCAGACTTTGTTCTCCCGTACTACTTCCTCTTAGGGCAGTCACATTCCAATGCAATGTTTATACAATCTTCCAAAGTGTTCTCTGTTTATCTCTCCAGCTTTATTTCATGCCACTCACTCCCCTCGCTCTTTTGGTCCCAGTTATTTGCATGAACCCCTCTCTGTCTCCATTTCAAAATGCCAGGCACACTGTTTGCGTCACTTGGAACACTCTTCCTGCCTTCCTCTTACCTAGCTCCCAGGATCCTGGCCAACTATTTTTTCTAATTCCCTCATATGAGATTAGAGCTCCTGCTTTCGATGAAACTGTATTGCCCTTTTCCTAACATGTATCGAACACCTGAAATTACTTACTGACATCTACCTTCTCTGCTAGATCATTAGCTCTATGGCCTCAGTGACCACAATTGTTCACTCTTGTGTCTCTACCGTGTAGCACTTGGTACACATTCACTAAGTATTTCTTGTATATATAAATGAACACACACAATTTTATGTAGATTAGAGTTGTTAGTATGTATAGCCTACTTTCCCTACCAGTGTGTGAGCTTTGTGGCAGTCTGTCCTTCCCCCACTTCCTCCTTGATTGTGCTCAAAATAGACCCTTGCATGTATTAGGGGCTCAGTGAATGGTTGTTGAACAAACATAGGCAGATAAGTGGATGGATATGTGGGCATCTTAAGAAAAAAACTGTTGTAGTTTTTTATTCTTCAAGTAGCACCTGGATGATGTCAGTTGCCCTCCGTTGCCTGTGGGCGTCTTAGTCTGCGATTGGGGCAACAGAGGAACATATGAGCTCCCTGTCACCCAGGGAGACTTTATGCCTGTATCATGCCAGAAAGGGATTAGATTAGGGCAGGCAAAAAGGGGGAAAAAAAATCACCCAAAACAAAACAAAAAACCAGACCAAAACAAACAAGCAAAACCAAACAAAAACCACTGTTGAATTTTAAAGAGACATTGTAAGGAGTAGAAGGGAATAGAAGATACTGTACTGGTATCTTGGAGAGATACTATAACGACTTTGTAATTCCAGTTTATAAGTAGATTCTAACCTTATACAACACTTGGCTGCACAGTTTAATAAAACTGATCTTAATCGCTCTTTCTAACAGGATATAAATAGGGTCTCATCTTTCATGACAACACCTTGCAGCCCTGAAGAGTAAGAAGGCTCTGACTTGGGTATAGAGTCTATACCAAGGGTATGTGGATAGATGAGCACATTTTACCTGTTCTGAGATCTCTAGAACTTACACCCTGTGGACCACCATTGCCTGTTATACAAGACATGTCAAAGCCAGCACTCATCTGACCTATGCTGAATTCTGTGAGGAGCAGTGCAAGAAGAACTTTCATAGTCTTTACCTGCACCCAACAAGACTTTCTCAAAGGGATGCATATACTTTTTCTTCTTCGAACTTCTAAAATAGGATGAGAATAAAACTCAGACTTATAAATGAAGCAGTTGCTAATCTACATATTTGGTTTCTTTACCTGTAATTTTATTGGTTGATATTGGGAATTTTCCTTGAAAGATCCATTTTCTAGTTGACAATTCTCCACCAGCCACAATAAACTATTACAAATTGAATTTTGGTCCTGATTTATGTATGTATTTATTTGTCCAAGTACTCTTAAAACAAAAGCTGTTAACCTTTAAGACAAAATCAAATAATTAATATTGAAATGTTCAATCCCCTTGGCTTGCAATTTATGTGTGTTTTAGTTAAAATGATATTTATTCTTTAAAAGAAAATAATATTTTAAATCATACAATTGTAAAGCATGTTGTCACCACTTTACAAGGGAAGAGATGATTTTAGGAAGATCTCCAAAAACGTTCAGTCAACAAACGTGAACAACCAACTAAAAATTGATGCCTGATGATTAAAAACAAAATTACGTTAAAGTTAAAGACAATAGTGGTAAAGCAAATAGTTTTGAGTCAGGGCACTGACATATGAACACGAGACCTGGAAAAGTAAAATCTTAGAATTGTAGATTGTACAATGTGGACAAGCTGTCTAATCTAAAGTCCTATCCAAGGTCTAAATTTCCTTCCCCAACATTCACAGGAGTGTTTACCCCAGCTTCCTCTTGAGCCATGCTATTGATCACAATGAAGATTTAACTATCATGATTACTGAGGTTTTCTTGTGTTTGTTTTTTGCTTTTTGAAGCAATTTCTGCCATTATTAATATCTTTCAAAGAATGTCCAAGACTATCTAATTCATAACCCCACAATGCCTCTTATCTGCGCCCCACTCCTCTGCTCCTGTTCCCTCAGTCTCTGAATGCCCAGAGCCACCCACCCTGCAGCCCTTTGCTTATGAGAGTAAGACCACCTGACTCTCCCTCTCACTTAAAATATTTTACTTTCATTTTTCTTTCTAAAATGAACAATATACTGGGCCACCTGGGTGGCTCAGTCATTAAGCATCTGCCTTCGGCTCAGCTTGGGATTGAGCCCCACATCGGGCTCCCTGCTCAGTGGAGATCCTGCTTCTTCCTTTCTCTCTGTGCCTCCCCCCTGCTCGTGCTCTCTTGTACTCTCTTGCAAATAAATAAATAAAATCATTAAACAAAAATAAAATAAAATAAATGATGTATTATTTTTTGTACTTTTTCTTTGTGCCTTCCTTGTGTTTCTCAAAAAAATAATTTGAAAATATTCAAATACTGGCCATTTTCTTCTGTGCATGTTTCTCTCAAGAACTTGTGGAGTTGGGTCTAGGACAGTTTATAAATATTTCTGCATTTCTGGCTGAACACCATCCGCTCAATCTTGCCCAGAACTCTCAAGAGGCCCCAGGTATTTACTGAGAGGCTGCTGCATCTTCTTGGGGAGAGGAAGCATTTCGTCCTCTAAGCATTTAGTTCCCAGCTGTTGCTGTGCTGATTTCTGGCCCCTACCCCTTGCATCCTCGTTGCTCTCCTCCAGAAGGCATGTTCCAGGGCTCTACATGTCTTTTAAAACCTGCCACCCACACATGGCTAGACTCACTAAGGTACAATCTATGGATTTGATAACTGATTGGATATAGAGCCAAAAGGAAAGGGATGATTCAAACTTTAGTATAGAGTATTGCTGCCCACAGATTAAGGAAACCAAAACAAAAGACTGAATTTGGCATGGATTATGCATAAAGGGGCTTCGGCTCCCAGATGCCTGGAAATGTGGATTTGGAGCTTAGGAAAGAAATTAGGCCTTGAAACATCAATTAGGTATAAAAATTACGGAAATCATGGGCAAAGATGAGATTGCACAAGGAGAGACTGCAGAAAATAAGAGGGTCAAGGATAAAATCCTGGGGGACTTTCAATAGTTACTAGGCATAATCTAAAAGCCAATTATTCCAGATTGCAAAATCCTTAAAAGTGTTCCATATAGCAGAATTTATAAAGCACTTGGAACACTATGCTTTCATTATATACTTTGTCAGTGCATGATAATATATTTTTTTGAAAATCGATTGCCACGTGGACTTTTCCGTTAATTCAGACTGTCTTTCCTTTCAATTATCAGAAATAAGGAAGTCATTATGCTTCACTGATAAGTACTTACTGAACACCTGCCATGTGTCAGGTATGTACCAAGCACTAGAAGGTCTTGGGTCTGCCCATGTGGAGCTTACCTACCGGTGGCAAGACAGATGACATGTGAGAAAAGTAAGAATGTTAATGATAAATTGTAAGGAGAAAGGGAAGGTTTGGGAAGTACGATATGAAATGTTGTGATGAGAATAGGATGCAATTTTAGATAGAATGATTAGTAGAGGCCTCACTGAGAAGTGACTTTTGGTAAAGACCTGAGGGAAGGAAGGGAACTAGCCACTGATAACTGAAGAGCATTTCCAACAGAGGAAACAGTGAGGGCGAAGGCCCTGCAGTGGAATGCCTGCTACGTTCCAGGAACACTGAAGAGGCCAACAGGGCTTGAGTGGAAGGAAAGAGAATAGTAGGGGATGCAGGTGGAGAGGTGAGATGAAGACAGACCATAAGGGGCCTTGTGGTTTACAGTAAGTTTGGTTTCTGTCCTGGGGACGGGAAGCTCCCAAATGGGTCTGATGATGTTGACCTAACTTATGTTTTAACAGGGTCACTCCAGCCGCTGTGTTCAGTATAGCAAAGAGGGGAAGGGCTGAAGACGAAAGAGCAGAGGAAGCTATACAACAATCCAGATAAGAAATGGGAGTGACTTGGACCAGGATGGCGTGGTGGGGTCAGTAAGGAGTAGTCAAGTTTAGGATACATTTTGAAGGTACAGCCAGAAGTATTTGCTGCATCATATGTGACTTGTAAGAGAAAGGAGGCAATGAAGGATAACTAAATTTTCAGCCTGAGTAACTGGATGAATAGAATTTCCATTAAGGTTCTTTAGTTAATTCATCAACTATTTTATGAATATGCAGATCAAAACCTCCTACTTACCAGGTGCTAGCACTTGCACCCTTCCACATGCTGTACGAGTAGTCAGCATTTCTGTAGGACATGATGCTCACCAACCCTAAGAGGCATCAGAAAAAGAACAGAGAGCTTCACCGACCTTCATTTCTATACAAAGAATGCTTATTAGCTCCTGGGAATGGTAAACTTCCTTTTCTTGGGCAGTAAGCATGTACTCTGTGGCCAACGGTAAACTTCTCAAAAGAAGTATATGAATCACGAATCGCTTGAATTGGGAATTATGAAGTAGAACATTCTGAGCTCATTCAAGAAGGAAGGAAGTGCTCTATAGGGGTTGGAATGCAGGTGTCTTGTCTCTCATCCAGGCATTCTGGTAAGTTAAGCCAAAATGCTATAGAAAATAGTATTTGTTTATATAGTTGTGTCTATTTCACAATTTTCTTTTTGCAGAAATGCTTTTATAATGATGCTTTTGTATAATTCATAATTTAAATATTAATTACACCATTAGTTTAAAAGTCCAAACATTTTTATGTACAATATGTAAAATAGATTTTTTTTTTTACCTTCTTTTAGTTTTTTCTTCAGGTTCTGTTTTTCGCTTAATGACTTAGTAGAAAAAATGTTCCAATTATTTCCTGCTTCCAGGTAGTGAAAAACATAGAATGCTGGGGCAATGTTTATCAGTTCTGCTTCTGCATTCCTCTTGGGGAGGTGGGTAAGAATATCAATGCCTTCCTTACTCAGAACTGCAGATATGACCTCACCTATAAGCAGTCCTGTAACAAACAAACAAACAAAATCAAGGTAGACACAATCAATTTCTATCAACTTCCGAGTAATGGTGATTTTAAATAGAAGAGCAACTATCCCTGTTCTCACTTTTTTTTGAGAGAGAGAGAGAAAGCACAAACAAGCATGGGGACAGCAGAGGGTGAGGGAGAGGCAGAGGGAGAGGAAGAGAGAGAATCTTAAGCAGGTTCCATGCCCAGTGCAGAACCTGATTCAGGGCTCGATCTCATGGCCCTGAGATCAAGACCTGAGCTGAAATCAAGAGTCAGACACTTACCGACTGAGCCACCCAGACACCCCCTTGTTCTTTTCTTTTTATCTAAGCAGTTGAATTACTTCCTAGCTGGGGAGAGACAAAAAAGATCTAGTTAGGAATACGGATTTGAAAGAAACACCAAAGAGCACCTGGGTGGCTCAATTGTTAAGCATCTGCCTTTGGCTCAGGTCATGATCCTGGAGTCCTGGGAATTGAGCCCCACATCGGGCTCCCTGCTCTAGGCGGGAAGCCTTCTTCTCCGTCTCTCACTCCCCCTGCTTGTGTTCCCTTTCTAGCTGTGCTGTCAATCTGTCAAATAAATTTTAAAAATCTTTGAAAAAAAATAAAAGAAACACCAAGAACAGGTTTAAAAATGCCCCTGGAATATGGTGGTGAGAAGGTATGATGTAGCAGACAGATCACCACACAGAGGACATGGCCAGTTCACTGTTGCTCAGTCTGATGACTTTAGACATTATAAACCCTGTTAATCAATCCCTCCCACAAAGCAAAACAAAAAACCTGGGCTGTGTGTGTTCTGCGAGTGCTATGGGGGCTCTGTCCAAAGTCACCGTGTGATGCTAGGCAAACCTATTTTCACATACCCGACACCAGGATTGCACATAATTAAAAAAAGGTTCTCCCAGTACTAACATTGTGAGTCCAGGGCTTTCTCTAAGATAAGATGCAGTCAGGACATTGTATTGTTTTGATGACACATATTACTGAATTATAGAGCCTGGAGACCAGAAGAAACTCACCAAAGCTGCCGCTTGTGCAAATGTACCCGAGGGGAAAGAGCCACTCTGGGACTGATAGTTCAGCAGAGGGGTGCGACTCTGGCGGGGCCACATACAGGTTACAAAGCCTTCTCTGGAGCAAGAGTGCCCACGAAGATCATGGGAAGTTTTAGAGAAGACTTTGGGTGATAGCCCCCACCCTTCATCACGGGAGAATGACTCTCTGTTTAAATAGGTCAATGGAAGAAAAGAGTCAGAAAAGTGGTTGGGGATTTGAAGGTGGATAAAGGAGCAGGGTTCTCCCAGAAGTGGGTTTGTGTATGCTGCTGAGTAGAGGAGAAACAGAATAATTATGAGGATATTTGATTGTTGTTTGAAACATAAAGTGAAATGAAAAATAAAAAATGGTACTTGTCACTTTACCTTTTACACTCACAATCCTTTGGACTTTTGTTTTGGGGACCAAATCTAATGGTACCCTGTACGGGAACTCCTTTCGTCTACTAATGACACCTGAAATTAAAAAAAAATATTAGATTTACACAGAATTATTTTTTAATTTAAATTCTATTAATTAATGCATACTCTATTATCAGTTTCAGAGGTAGAGTTCAGTGTTCATCAGTCTTCTATAACACCCAGGGCTCATTACATCCCATGCCCTCCTTAATGTCCATCACCCAGGTACCCCATACCCCTACCTCTCTCCCCTCCAGCAACACTCAGTTTGTTTCCTATGATTAAGAATCTCTTATAGTTTGTCTCCCTCTCTGATTTCATATTGTTCTATTTTTCGCTCCCTTTACCTATGCTCCTCTGTTTTGTTTCTTAAATTCCACGTATGAGTGAGATCATATGATAATTATCTTTCTCTGATTGACTTATTTTGCTTAGCATAATACCCTCTGGTTCCAACCAACCTGCAAATGGCAAGATTTCATTTTTTTAAATGGCTGAGTGATATTCCATTGTATATATATTCCACATCTTCTTTATTCATTCATCAATGGACATAGTTTAACTATTGTGGACATGGCTCTATAAACAGGTGCACGTGCCCCTTCGGCTCACTACATTTGCATCTTTGGAATAAATCCCTAGTCATGCAATTGCTGGGTCATAGGGTAGCTCTATTTTTAACATCTTGAGGAACCTCCATACTGTTTTCCAGAGTGGCTGCACCAGCTTGCATTCCCACCAACAGCGTGGGAAGGTTTCCCTTTCTCTGTATCCTCTCACCACAACCTGTTATTTCCTGTCTTGTTAATTTTAGCCCTTCTGACTGGTATGAGGTAGAATCTCATAGATGTACCCAGAACTCTTGAAGGAATACAGGTTGTAGGTTATTTATAACATACTAGCTTTTAAGGAATTGTTTTAAAATAAAAGGCCCTTTGAGGTTCCTCACTGGCTGAGTCATTAAGCATCTGCCTTCAGCTCAAGTCATGATCCCAGGGTCCTGGAATTAAGCCCGGCATAGGGCTCCCTGCTCTGCGGGAAGCCTGCTTCTCCCTCTCCCACTCCCCCTGCTTATGTTCCCTCTCTCGCTGTGTCTCTGTCAAAAAAAGAAATAAAATCTAAAAAACAATAATACAATAAAATAAAAGTCCCTTTTATAATAACTATATTAAAATTTAAAAAGGAAGTTAAAAATAATCAAGGATTTTTATCAAACCTAGGCTTATCTAATCTCTTTAGGCATTAAATTTAACTATAAGCTCCCTGGTCATTACAAGATAGGAAATAAATAGGTTATATATATTTATTCCACCAGAAGAAGGGAGCATGCCCTTTTGTCCAAAGAGAGAAAATTCTCGGAACTGAAAGCTAAAAATATCTAACGTAATTACTTAGTCAAGGATATTTGAAGATTAGCTGCATAGGAAAGCATGCCCTGAAATTCTTTCCACTTTCTCTCAGTTTAACTTAGACACGTTTTCTCTGTGTGTAGTAACACTTTTAGTGTATATGTATCAGAGCGTTTTTCTACTTTAACCATTGGTTTATTTCATAAAAATGGTATTTATCATTCTGCTGATAGAACACCAAGCACTCTGCTAAGCTTTTAAATGCATTGTTATACTGGATCTTATGGCAACCCTGTTTGCTAGGTCTGTTGTTATTGTTTTTATTTTACAGGTGAGAAAACTGAGGTTTAGAAAGCAAACCGCTCTAGGCCACAGAGCGAGCAGAGATGCAGCTTGGATCTGAGCTCCGAAGTTTTACTCTGGACCAACAGCAGTCAACAGAGAGACCCTACCTCCAACTGTCCTGCCAGTAAAGCTCTGAAGGCGGGAAGCTTCTCTTACTGAAAGCTGTGGTCTGGCATTTAGCACTGTCCCTGGCACAGGGCAGATGCTAACAGAAAGTGGTGACATTTTGACATTTAACAAGTGGTGACATTTTGACATTTAACATTTTCCCCATTTCCATACAAATTTGTTTATTCCAGCACTTTGAACATGGCTTTGCGGAAGAGACAAGAATGTTCCTTGGGTAACTTCTTTCTTCATTAACCTTTAATAAGTGCTGAAGATGGGATATTAAAATAAAACTCAGTGAAGACATTTAAGAGGTTGCAGTGTGGTTGAAAGAGCAGGGAGCTCAGAAGGAGCTCACTCTGTATGTGACACTGGGCAAGATGCTTCACCTTTCTATGCCTTGATGCGCTCATCGGTTCAACAGAGGTAATAATATTTTCCTCAAAGGATTTTTATAAGGGTGAAAATAACATAGACAGAGACCTTGGCAAACAGTTCATGCTCAACACATTGTACTTAATAACAGTCGGTTGTCTGAAATTATCTAAATTTGATCCTCCACCAGTTTTTCCATTGAGACCTGCCCTTGATTATTTCAATTCTTATTAGCAATTCTGCTACCAGATTGAAAAGGTACAGAAGAGAAAACTAAAACTAGGAGAAGTCAATATTACTCCTTGTTAGAAATCATGATAAAAGACTCATCAAGGGCCACGTGGATGGTTCAGTTGGTTAAGCGTCTGTCTGCCTTCCGCTCAGGTCATGATCCCAGGGTGTGGGATTGAGCCCTGCACAGGCTCCCCGCTCAGCGGGCAGCTTCCTTCTCCTGCTGCCTGCCACTCCCCCTGCTTGTGCCCTCTCTCTCTCTCTCTCTCTCTATGACAAATAAATAAATAAAATCTTTAAAAAAATTAAAAATTAAAATTAAAGATTCATCAAGACATACATATAAAGGTAGATGCAAGAGAGATGAAAACATTTAAAAGTCAAATCTGTAAAACCAATAGGATAAAATATACAATATTTCTGTGAACTCAGAGCAGGGAAAGACTTCTGAAAGATTACTCCCAAAATATATAATAGCAATAAAGTAAAGTTATAATGAATTTGACTCTATCAGAATAAAGGATTCCTGTCCAAAACCCACCAAGGTTCACTATTGCTCAAAAAAATGCACCAGAGGGCTGCCTGCGTCGCTCAGTCAGTTAAGGGTCTGAGTCTTGATTTCTGCTCAGGTCATGATCTCAGGGTCATGAGATCAAGCCCCACATGTGGCTCTGTGCTCAGCAGGGAGTTTGCTGGAGAGTCTCCCTCTCCCACTGCCCCTTCTTCTCGCTTGCACGTGTGCTCTCTCTCTCAAATAAATAAAGAAATCTTTTTTTTTTTAAAAAGCACACCTGAGACAAAAATCAAAAAGAAATAGACCAAAAAAAAAAAAAACCCAAACACAAAAAACAAAAACCCAACCAAACAGAAAATAGAACAAGATGTGAAAGATAAGAAGACAATTCACAGATGAGAAGCCCAAATGGCCAATAAGCATATGGAGAAATGTTTAAAATCATTTGTAATCAGAAGGATCCAAATTAAAACAATGAGACAGCATTCTATGCCTCTCATAAATGGCACATTTTAAAGTAATAATACTCTAGTAACAATACAACTGTTGTTGAGGATGTAGAGAGACGACAACGCTCACATAGTGCTGGCAGATGTGTAAATAGAACAACCATTCTGAAGACCAACATAACAGCAGTAAATGATATTCAAATATGTAGGCCCTCAGACCCAGCGGTCATGCTTCTGGAGTCCAGATAAATGCTGACACAGATTTGTGAAGGGAGATGTATAAGGATGTTCGCTGTCGTGTTGCTCACAGTGGTAGGGAATCTTTCACTAGAGGATGGATAAGTGAAATTGGAGTGGAATACACTCTGAAACACTATGTAAGAAGAAGTGAGTATTTCTTTAAAACAGAATGTTGAGTTTAAGAACTTAAAAAATAGAGTAGGATGTAGAATAGTATCTGAGTGGATGCATTTGAAGGAAGGGAAACGGAACAGGGGTCAGGAATGAAGGGAGGATGTCAAAAAGGTTACTCCTTATGTTCTCCTCTAGGATTTTGATGGATTCCTATCTCACATTGAGGTCTTTCGTCCATTTAGAGTTTATCTTTCTGTATTGTGTAAAAGAATGGTTGAGTTCCTTTCTTCTGTATATAGCTGTCCAATTTTCCCAGCACCATTTATTGAAGAGACTATCTTTTTTTCATTGGATATTTTGTCCTGCTTTGTTGAAGATGAGTTGACCATAGAGTTGAGGGTCCATATCTGGGCTCTCTATTCTGTTCCACTGATCCATGTGTCTGTTTTTGTGCCAGTACCATACTGTCTTGGTGATCACAGCTTTGTAATTAGCTTGAAATCAGGCAACATGATGGCCTCAGTTTTTCTTTTTCAACATTTCCTTGGTAATTTGGGGTCTTTTCTAGTTCCATACAAATTTGTTTATTCCAGCACTTTGAAAAATGTCATTGGTATTTTGATCGGGATGGTGTTAAAAGTATAGATTGCTGTGGGCAGGATAAACATTTTGACAATGTTTATTCTTCCAATCCATGAACATAGAATGCTTTCCCATCTTTTTGTGTCATCTTCAATTTCCTTCTTAAGTGTTCTGTAGTTTCTAGAGTATAGATCCTTTACCTGTTTTTGGTGCTATTGTAAATGGAATTGATTCCATTATTTCTTTCTACAGTTACATTGCTAGTGTATAGGAAAGCAACTGATTTCTGTGCATCGATTTTGTATCTTGCCACATTACCGAATTGCTATATGAGTTCTAGTAATTTGGGGGTGGTGTCTTTTGGGTTTTCCACACAAAGTATCATGTCATCCCTGAAGAAAGTTTGACTTGTCAATTTGAATACATTTTATTTCTTTTTGTTGTCTGATTTCTGTTGCTAGGACTTCCAGTACTATGTTGAACAGCAACAATCTTTGTTGTGATCCTGATCTCAAGGGAGATGCTCTTAGCTTTTCCCCATTGAGAATGATATTTGCTGTGGGCTTTTCATAGAGGTTTTTATGAAATTGAGGAATGTTCCCTCTATCCCTATACTCTGAAGAGGTTTAATCAGGAAAGGATGTTGCATTTTGTCAAATGCTTTTTCTGCATCAATTGAGAGGACCCTATGGTTCTTCTCTCACCTCTTATTGGTGTGTTCTATCACACTGATTTGCAAATATGAACCACACTTGCATCCCAGGGATAAATCCCACCTGGTCATGATGGATAATTCTTTTAATGTGCAGTTGGATCCTATTAACGAGGATCTTGTTGAGAATTTTGGCATCCATATTCATCAGGGATATTGGTCTGTAACCCTCCTTTTTGATAAGGTCTTAGCCTATTTTGGGACCAAGGTAATGCTGGCCTTATAGAAAGAATTTAGAAGTTTCCCTTGTTTTTATTTTTTGAAACAGCTTCAGGAGAATAGGTATTATTTCTTCTTTGAATGTTTGGTAGCACTCCTCAGGGAATCCATCAGGCCCTGGACTCTTATTTTTTGTGGGATTTTGGTCACTGCTTCAATCTTGTTACTGGTTATTGGTCTATTCGAGTAGCCACATGAAAAACATTCGACATCATTAGCCATCAGGGAAATTCAAATCAAAACCACATTGAGATACCATCTTACACCAGTTAGAATGGCAAAAATTGACAAGCAAAAAACAACAAGTATTGGAGGGGTTGTGGATAAAGGGGAACCCTCTTACACTGTTCGTGGGAATGCAAGCTGGTACAGCCACTTTGGAAAACAGTGTGGATGTTCCTCAAAAAGTTAAAAATAGAGCTACCTTATGATCCAGTAATTGCACTACTGGGTATTTACCTCAAAGATACAGATTTAGTGAAAAGAAGGGCCAATTGTACCACAATGTTCATAGCATCAGTGTCTATAATGGTCAAACTGTGGAAAGAGATGAGATGCCCTTCAACAGATGAATGGATAAAGAAGATGTGGTCCATATATAAAATGGATATTATTCAGCTATCAGAAAGGCTGAATATCCAACATTTGTATCAACATGGATGGAACTAGAGAAGATTATGATAAAGTGAAATATGTCAGAGAAATTCAATTATCATACGGTTTCACTTATTTGTGGAACATAAAGAATAATATGGAGGACATAAGAGAAGGAAGGGAAAAATGAAGCAGAGGACTCAGAGGGGGAGACAAACCATGAGAGACTATGGACTCTGGGACTCAAACTGAGGGTTTTAGAAGGGAGGGGGTGGAGGGACGGGTTAGCCCAGTGATGGGTATTAAGGAAAGGCATGGATTGCATGGAGCGCTGGGTGTTATATGCAAACAATGAATCATGGAACATGACATCAAAAACTAATGATGTACTGTATGGTGACTAACATAATATTTAAAAAAAATGAAGGGAGGAAAGAAAACAGGAGGGTCCTGCCCAGACCAGTGATGCAGCGTGCCAGGAAGTGAGGGGGGCAGTGAGGGGCTGAACTCCTTGCAGCCCAAAGAAGATTTGGAGGCAAAAGTCTTGTGCAGGGAGAGAAAGCAGGAACAAAGGATGAGGACTTCTTGGATTGAGTTTCCACATTTCTTCCTCGTTTTAAGCTGATACCACACTATTTTAATTCCTATTACTTTACAATTTGTTCTGATAGCTCCTTCCCCCTCATTGATATTTTTTTTTCAAATTTCCAGTGATGTTACTGTCCATTTACTTTTCCAAATATATCTTAGCCTTTTTTTGAAAAAAATGGAATTCTATAAAGTATCATACTGGTATAGCAATTCTGACATATAAATGTTGGAAGTATTTCATAAACTCTCCAAACTAACTGGACAAAATAGTCATCTTTACCCTATTTAACTCTCTAGAAAGTAACAAAGCTGCCTAAAACTAAGTTGTCTAAAACGATAAGGGAAAAGTCATATGGCAAGATTTGAAAGAGACATAGGTTTTATCATCACTTTTTTTTTTTTTTTTTTTACCAAGATTTGGCTGAGAGATTTATTCTCAGATAAAAGATCATTTCCTTCTTGTGGCCCTGATGTCCACATCTGGGATGTACAAGACAGGGACATTTTGCAAATAAGTTTGCAGGAATGTCAGTGAAAGAAGGAACAAGGATAAACAGCAAGAAAATAAGGACACGGTGGCTCTGAGGCTTGATGTAAGTAACTTCATGAGGCCCCAAACCTCAGAATTTGTAATATCTCTACCCACAGATCCTTCACGATGGACAGGCTCGAAGAAAGTCTTTGTGAAGATAAAATTAAAGAAAAAAGGGAGCATCTGGAGGTATATACCTAGGACGGATTTTTCTTTCTGTTACTCTCTTGAAGTCATCCTAAGCTTATGATACTCAGCTGATTTAAAGGTAAAGGTCTGAATTCTTTGCTTGCCCAGAGGAAATGGTTCTCTGAGTATAATAGTCTTGATTTATAGGTAAACTTTTTTTCCTCATTGCTATATCACTAAAAGCAAAGAAACATGATTCAACGCAATAATAAGGTAAATTTTAACCATATAATAAGAACTATGGCAGGTTGTCTTTTTTTTGTTGTTGAAAAGAATTGTTAATTAAACACATTCTAAATTTCACGTATATATATATATAGATGTATGGGCCTTGATTAAATGCTTGGACATTCGCAAAATTCCAACCATGAGACGATTCAGAATATCTGTATTGAAGAATAAAAGCAGGGAAGTAGGAACAATGAGGAATGGGTTAGTTAAGTGATTGATCAGCATTATTGTGTTTTCAAGTACTGCGTGTTAAAGAAGTACGGAAATGACTTTTTCTTATGTGTTCTTTGGGATCGATGGTTCTATAAGAAAATACTACAAATTATTATTATATGGATACAAAATGACTAATATCAAAGAGAAGTCATGCAATCATTACTATTTCAATACTTAGCACTTAAAATTAATGGAATTATTTTTCTTTGTTCTAAATGCATCCAGATTACAATACAAGACATGCTATCAAGAATGTCAATGAACTAAGAAGTGGATATTTCTTATTCTAGACAATTAACATTTTGAAAAACAATGCTTC
Organism: Spilogale gracilis; assembly: GCA_004023965.1. Taxonomy (NCBI): domain Eukaryota; kingdom Metazoa; phylum Chordata; class Mammalia; order Carnivora; family Mephitidae; genus Spilogale; species Spilogale gracilis. Next base: position 20,616 of record PITA01007508.1, on the reverse strand, counting down.
AGGTTACCTAGACACTTTAATTTCTAGAGAAAAAGGTGACATATAAAATACCTACCATAAATACCCCTTGGGTCCAGAGTAATACCAGCATAACTTTCCTTTTTGACACCTTCTGGCTAAAAAGGCAGAAAACATTCAGTCAAGAATATAATTAAATTTAACTCCCTTGGTGAAGGCTTGATTTGTTCTTTGGATTTCAGATGCCCCCTTCAAATGATGAAAAAATATAATTAAACTTATAGGACCTGAATTCTTGGGTCAACTTGAACACTTTTCAATTGAAAAATTCTTTTTTTTAAAGGGAAAATACATTTAAGTATTTATATTCATAAATACAAGAACACGATTTTCTGGCTACTTGCATAATAACCAGACCAAATACTTAAATAGAAGTTATTAGAAGCCAGGTAATTGATCAAAATGCTTTGTATGTTTTAGCTTGTTTAACCTAAAAAAAAAAAAACAAACTTTATGAACCAGAAACTATTATCACCCCCATTTGGTAGATGAGGGAAATGGCCCATAGGGAAATCAAGAAACTTATCCAATGTCACACTGCTAGCAAGAGGTGGAGCCAGGATTCAAACCCAGGGAGCCTGTCTCCTTAGTCTGTGCATGGAACCACCATGCAAGGATACATAGGACATGCCTTGTACAAAATAAGTCAGTACATGTCTACTGAAGTGATTTCATGGTTGAAAACAGAAGTCAGAGAATGAAGACCTAAGAAGGCCCAGTTCTGTCATTAACTAGCCACGTGACTCTTGGCAAGAATCCTAATCTTATTAAGATAACATGAAAATATTCAATAGACTATGTGGGTAGATAGTACTTAATAAATGATCATTTTCTTCCTTCCTTTTTTTGTCTTTTTGTAAATGGAACATTTTTTAGACTATAAATTCTAAACTATAAATGCATGGGCTGTGTTTTATCTACTGTTGGATCTTTAGTGCCTGGCATAATGTCTGGCACATAGATTTCAAGATACGCCTTTTGAATGTGTTAGGCAGAAAACCTTGGAAGGCTACATACCAGATTGTCAAATTTGGATATCTTTGGTGTGGGAATTATCAGTGATTTTAATTTTCTTCTCTGTGGCTTTTCATTATTCCATATGTTCTATAATTAGGAAGCACCATTGTTTTATTTAAATTTTTAAAAAAACATAGTGTCACACTTAATCAAAAGTTACAGGAATAGCACAAAAAAAAGTCTGAGATAACCTCTACCCAATTTCCCCCAAATGGTAACATTTTGTTACATTCATATTTATATTATTTTTCTCTATGTTCTTTTTCTGATCCACTTAATAATAAGCTGCTGTAAACTTTTTTTCAGACCGAAAAAAGTGTTTGTTATTATTCTTTCTCTTTTTTTAAAATTTTAATTCCACTGTAATCAATACACAGCGTCATATTAGCTTCAGGCGTACAATAGTGATTCAACACTTCCATACACTGCTCAATGTTCACCATGATAAGTATACCCTTAATCCCCTTCACCTGTGAAAAAAGTGTTTTTAAGAAGAATCAGGAAAAAAAGCATATTTTTCTTACCACCACTCGTAATGTTTTTACTAAGATTTCTTTTCCAAGTGAAGTCTCCAGTGAAAAGTTGATGTTGTGGAGGCCGATTTCCAGAGGAAGCACGGTGAAGGTCACCAGATGGCTGGAGGAAGCTTCTACACTCTGGGACAGGCATTTGGAGGGACTGCTGCCCTGGTGGTCGATGGCGGGGCTTCCCGATGTACAGATTCCCTCCACAGCAGACATTTTAACACAGAACTGAAATATCACCAGTGAACCGTTACATTAAAACACTTTATGATAAGGAAAGTGTGCCCTGACCTTGTTTGTCTGGATACAAACTCTCCCTGAGATTTTTAAAGCATTAAATAATCCCTTAGATGCTAAGGCAGAGGAGAAAGCTCATTTTAGATTTCGAACATTCACGCACAAGTTGCTGTAAAGTTTAGCAATGTGAAGGGATGTCTGTCAAGTTCAGCCCTGGATCTGAAATGTCTTTCCTTTCTTATATCATTACCTTCTAAATCAGGTGTGAAGTTGCCCAGGTTCTTGTTCATGTTGTCATGCCAACATTCAACGACTAATTTGAAGAATTTCTCAAAATTGGAACGTTCTTTCTGGCTCTTAATTATCTTTTTGGGAAACACAACAACCTGGGTGGGTGGGCCAGGAGTTAAAGAAGCCTACTGGGTTGCCCAAGGCCAGTGATTCATTCCCCCAGGATAGGAGGGGTAGGATGAGGAAGGAGAAGAGTGGCATGACAGAATTCCACATAAATTCATTATAAAAATTCTTAGTAAGTCAGGAATAGAAAGGAATGTTTAAAACTGATTATCTTTAGTTTTCGGACATACAATATCAATTAAATAAGCCCACGGTAGCAGTTCTGCTTTCAGTGACGGCCGAGTAGATCCTGTTGGACAACCATTTATACAAACACAACTATAAGCTCACAACTACATACACACACACACACACACACACACACTACCTAAAGGTGCTAGAGTGTGGAAGAGAAGGCAGCAGGTGGAAGGAAGGAATGACACTGGGTGAGATTCCTGTTGATACAGCTTTCACCTGAGAGAAGGCCCCAGTAGTGCCTTGAGTGCCTAAACCCCTTGGCAGAACTTGCCATCTTAGCGGCTTGAAGAACCAGGGGACAGAATACGAAACAGCCAGCAGAGCTGAAGAGTGAAGGCATTCCAAGTTCAGCGTATAAGCTTTGCTTAAACCCAGCCAACCCCTGAACAACACACAGCCCAGATTCCACCCACCCAGACCAAAGCTAACAGAATGGAACTGAGATTTTGGAGTTTGGGATTGAACTCAGCCAACTGCCTGCTGAAACACACAAACACACAAACCAAAATAGATCTGCGGAGGAACTTGATCAACTCCAAACTCACTATAACATTTCACTAGTTGAGGTCCAAGGTCCAGTTCAAAATTACTAGATACGGGCACCTGGGTGGTTCAGTTGTTAAGCCTCTGCCTTGGGCTCCTGGGATGGAGGCCCGCATCGGGCTCTCTGCTCAGCAGTTCTCCTGCCTGCCTCTCTGCCTACTTGTGATCTCTCTCTGTCAAATAAATAAATAAAATCTTCTTTAAAAACCCCAAAATTACTAGATAAAAAGAAATAGGAAAATGTGAGCTGTACTTGAGGAAAGATAATTAAGAGGGACTAATCCTGAGATATCACAGATGTTCTTGCTTCTTATTTTGATATGATGAAAATGCACTGATAATTTAAAAATTAAACAAAATATGGCAGTGTAGTGAGACATACAGCATGTAAAAGCCTGTTGAGTTTGTCATTGCAATCGGCAGTGCTCTGAGCAGTAGCACAAGGCAACGAAAGCACCATTTGAGTGGTCTGCCGCCACAATTATTCGACTTTGCCGTGGGCGATACCTATACAGATAAAGTGTGGCAGTATACTTTATTTATGGGCACTGAAATTTGAATTTCATATAATTTTCATGTGCCATGAAAATTTCTTCTTTCTTTCAATCTTTAAAAAAAATGTAAAAACCATTCTTAGAGTAGAGGCCATAAGAGGCAACAGGTCAGTTTGGGTCCATGGATAATAGCTGGCCACTGATCTAATAAATAAAGCAAAAGGACAAAGAGATGTAAAAGATTTAGCATTGTTGGTTTCCCTTACAAATTTATAACTTGAGGATGATATGTATCAAAATCCTTACATAATTTTAAATCTACAAGCAATTACTTGACACTTCAGTCTTAGAGAATTCAAAAACTTTCAATTTCAATACATCTACATATTTTTGTTGCATTGAATTCTGAGGGTGATCAATAGAAAATATTCAAGCATAAAATATATAACAATATGAGAGTGAAATGGGAATATGTGTTCACAGAGAAAAATGAATTGATATCTAATCTGTTGTTAATAATAGTTTATTTGGGTATTTTTAAATGGAATGTTATGGCATTTAGATTCTGCTGTATACATTTAAAGTTTGTTATAACCATTTCATTGAAAAATATTCATATTTCAAAGTCAGAGTTATGATGAAAAATTTTAGATACTAATTAAAAATATGTTCATGGGGTACATTGTTCCCCCCTCCAATATTTAGAGAGTATGCAAGCAAAAATTTTTGGAAACCACTGAAATACTCATCTCTAAGAATAAATTAGAGCTTTTAAAATTTATAGTTAGATTTTCAGATCACATTGAGTTCTCATATAAAGTTTTATGACTATTATTTTCTTTCTTTCTTTTTAAGATTTTATTTATTTGACAGAGAGAAACACAGCCAGAGAGGGAACACAAGCAGCGGGAGTGAGAGAGGGAGAAGCAGGCTTCCCGCCAAGCAGGGACCCCAATGTGGGACTCGATCCCGTCATGACCTGAGCCGAAGGCAGTCGCTTAACCAACTGAGCCACCCAGGCGCCCCATGACTATTATTTTCGAGGGAAATCAGTCACCCTATTGTATAATTCTCTTTAGCTGTGTGTTGACAAAAAGAAGACAAGTTGTCCAACTATGGTTGGAGTTTTGATGCTTAACTGAGCCACCCAGGTGCCCCTTGTAATCTACTTTAAACTGGAGTTATAAGAAAATTTGTCTTAAGTCTTCCTACTTTCTTCATCCTTTCATCAAATTAAATTATTGGTTTTTGTGTATGTGATACTACCATTACTAGAATTCTTATAAAACCAGAGAATTCTTCCTTTTCCCCATTTATTTGAACATATAATAAATACCTACTTACCCGTATATCAAACGATCTATAGTTGTAAACAGTTCCTTTCAATTGGATCTGCTCCCCTCGCACAACAGAATATGGTATATTCATTTCCAGGAAGACATCTTTGAACACCTTTGCCTTGAGAGTATCAGCAACACATATACCTTCAGTCCAAAGTGAAAGCAAAGCACAGGCATATTAGAGAATTCTATAATGCCTTATTAGTACTATTATGTCTCAGATTTGCTCTGCTTCAAGGAACAGGGAATCTTATATCATGTTCTTCTCTGCACTGTCATGTCCTTGAATTTTCTACTCTTTGATCTGTATTTCAATAATTATTGGTATTAATAGAAAGCTTCATTTGTCCAACAAAGATTTAATTCTACCTAAGGCAAGAAAATGTTTATCACCTTAACTACCAAACTCTTTTTAGATATTCATTATTGACTCTATTGAATGAGTATAAAATTTTGATTCTGGAAATGATATTTTAAATTAAAAACAAACAAAACCATCTCTGATGTTATTAATAAAGTATCTGTACTAAATTGCTACAAAAGGGCATTCACCCAGGAGAGAAGTTATACATTTGCTTCTAACTCTACTCAAGCACCCAGTCACTGAGAAAAAGAAAGGAAAATGGGGACTTAAAATCCGCATTAATAAAATGGTAGCTAACAGAAGAGCCAAAGAACAAAGTAATATGGTAAAAAATAGGGGCATATCCAAGTCTTTTTGTAATGCATTAAAAAGGATATTTAACAAAAGACACCACTTAAGTCCTGGGTGAACTATATAGATTATGACCAAAAAAACCCCACTACATTTTGCTAACTAAATCACTCCTTAAATGAGTATATAAATTAAGTTTGCTTACCACCATCTGAAATGCCAACACCTTGAATTTCCCAGGTAGTTAGAGAATCAGGTAGTACCAATTGCAATTGGCTTCTGAAAGTTAAAATGTTAATATTCAAATACAGAAATTAGTCCAAATTACCAGCATTCACTAACAGAATTTTTGCTTCATACTATTTTAGAAGAAAGAAAAAAAATCACAACAAAACAAAAATACACCAAGTATTAAGGAAAAATCAAGCAAGAAAAATATATTCATTAACTCTCCTATGTGTTGAATGTTTTTAAATATTACACTTATATGATGAGAATTCAAATTCAGAAAAATACCTTTGAAACCCCCCAAATTCAAAACATACAAAAAGTATTTATTGTGCGGTATGTTCTAAAATAGGACAGCAAAGTCATCATCTTAACATTGCTCATAACTAAGTCAACATAACTAAACATTTCTGATTAAGATTCAGCTTATCTATTTATTTATTTTATTCAACAAACTGCTATTGTCCACCCACTTTGTGTCAGATATAGCACTAATGCTGAATATATAGCACTTACAAGATACAGTGCTGTTCTCAAGTAGTTTACAGTCTAGTAGAAGATGCAGTTAAATAAGTAAATTAAAATTCACTGTAATAGCTGTACTAATGAAGCATTTAAAAAGTTCAGAAGCAGGGGCGCCTGCGTGGCTCAGTCATTAAGAGCCTGCCTTCGGCTCAGGTCATGATCCCAGAGTCCTGGGATCAAGCCCGGCATGGGGTTCCCTGCTTGGCTGGAAGCCTGCTCCTCCCGCTCTCACTCCCCCTGCTTGTGTTCCCTCTCCAGCTGTGTTTCTCTCTGTCAAATAAATAAAGAAAATCTTTAAAAAATAAAAAAAAATAAATAAAAAGTTCAGAAGCAGTGTGCCCTGATTCAGTGCCTCTGTCAGCTGGATGTAATGCCAGATCCTGAATATAAAACAGTAATTTGAATTCAGTCTTCGTCCTGGAAGTATTGTTTTAATGTGGAAGATAAGTTGGTAAATAGGCCATTATAATACCGTATGTTACAGGCAACAGGGTTAACTGGAGGAATAATTAATCCAGTTGCGGGTAGGGTTAGGAGGGTGGTGGGAAGGCTTACCAGAGGAAGTGCTAGCCAAGGAGCAATGCCAGCTGAAATGGACAACACTGTGGAGGAAGGACTAGAGGGGAAAAGAGTAGGGATGAGGAGAACCATTTTATGACGGATGCTGGGCTTGGGTCTCAGGGCTTACACTGTGTCTGGAAGTCAATGTTTTGAGTCCCTAGGGAAGGGTGATGTTCAGGGTCTCAGCACTGTTCATCACTTTCAGTGCCTGGGACAGAGTAGACATTCCATAAAAATGTGTTGAATAACAGGAAAAGAACCTTTCTTCTTATTAGTCAATATTTATTTTATAGTATAGTTATTTCTTTTTAAAAATATCTTGTTTATTTATTTGAGAGAGAGCATGAGAGGGGAGAAGGTCAGAGGGAGAAGAAGACTCCCCGTGAAGCTGGGAGCCCGATGCCGAACTCTATCCCGGAATCATGGATCTCTGATCATGATTGAGCTGAAGGCAGTGGTTTAACCAACTGAGCCACCCAGATGCCCCAGTATAGCTATTTCAAGATGAAAATAACTGCTTACTATATTTGATCCATATAGGCATATTGTGCTCAGTAAAAGCTTACTGAAGTAGAAAGAAATTAAATGAAGTAGCACCCTTCCTCATCAAGAGTTAGTTAATTTTGCACTGGAACTAGTTACTTGAGCAAGCACACATTAAAAAAAAAAAAGGGAGGTAAATCAAACAAAATTCGACCAAATGGCAATAGCGTCTTAACTCTTCAACTATTGGGAAATGGGTAGTTTCCAGATTTTTGGCCATAACATTTGCATTTCCCCACATTTTTTAGAGGAATGTTGAAGAAGTATGATATAATACCTTCTGGAGACATGATGAACTTCCCATAACCAGCTTTCTGGAAAATAGCTCCTTATTTCTGGCTTGGTTACTGGTAAAAGGGTCTTTATATCTGGGAGGGAAAAGTATGTGTGATTATAGAAAAAAACAACACAAGTTTCACTTAGAGCCAAATTTGAAAGCATGGACATTAATCTATAACTTGGGTAGCTTCTGAAAGGTCAATGAAATATTTTGTTTAGTGATTTCAAAATAGAACTTTAAAGGTCTTGGTACTGACAAAGCAAATAAAGCATAAAAATATCTTTAATGATTTGTTTCTTAAATTGCTAAATGCTTAGTATTCCTGAGATTATAAAAGACACTGATCAATCCATAAAGTTATTGGCATTTTTATGATTATAATAATTATATTTATATTACAAAATAAGGGAGGCTTACCTAAGGGAAATTATTTCTATTTCCCTTAATAAAAATGGACAGAATTTCTGCTTCTGTCCAAGACCCACTTACAACGGTTGCTCTTCTGACTTAAAACACACATACAATACACTTTTACCAAACCAAACCAAAACCAAACCCTTAAAAAACAATCACAGTATATAAAACAGTAGTTTTCAGACCTTACTGCATAAGTGACCCAGGGCTATGTTTCCTGTGAGAATGGAGGCAAGGTTAGGTGAAGCCTAAAATTGTCCAGGTTTACTATCTGAAGGCACTTTGCAGGCTTCAGAGCAGGGAGAGCAAACACTTGGAGATTTGCGACATCTGTGGGAGATTTGGGACGTCAAATTGTCTCGACCAAGGGGGGAGCAGAGCACCAGAGTGGGGGGGAGTAGCAGAGACTTAGTTCTGTGCAGTGGAAGCGAAACGAGATGAAAAATAGAACAATGAAAAATATATGTACTAGAATGTTTGTGAAAGTGTTCCTTGTAATAAGTAAAACACTGAAAACAACCTAAATATATCTAATAACACAGTTCTGGTAAATGGCCACAAAAACTTATGTTTACACACATGTATCCACTTAGAGGGACGATATTTAAGACATGCTGTTGAGAGAAACAATCAGATTCTGAAACAGGAGCTGTTGTTCTGCTTCTGTTCATTTTGTTTTGACTATAAATAAATGAATGAAAGTCCTCAAAGTTCTGAAAACCTATTAATGAGAGGTCTAAAAATTCTGAAAACATATTTTATTGTTGAAACGGAAAACGATTTTATCTTTTATATAAGTACACCTAACCTTGTGCTAGGTTTAGAAATCTTCGGCTATAGGGTGCCTGGGTGGCTCAGTTGGTTAAAGCCTCTGCCTTCAGCTTGGGTCATGATCTCAGGGTCCTGGGATTGAGGCCCGCATCAGGCTCTCTGCTTGGCAGGGAGCCTGCTTCCTCCTCTCTCTCTCTCTCTGCCTACTTGTGATCTCTGTCAAATAAATAAATAAGATCTTAAAAAAAAGAAATCTTTGGCTATATTTGATCAGTATAGGCACAAACAAAATTTTTAATGGTTGTACTATCATAGAACCATAGATCTCTAGAACTCAAAAGCATCCTAGATATCATATAGCCCAAGCTTCTTGCTTGAAAACTGAGGAGACTGAGGCTCAGAGAGGGTATATAGTTATTCAAGTTTATAGGATGATCTGGCTTTAAACTCATTTTGGCTCTTGACTATGGGTTCGTGAGCTCTGCTCTATACTATGTGTACCTCTTTCCATGGCCAAAAACAATAACTGATTTCCTTCTGATGGGCATTTACAAGTCATCTTTTCTAATTTCCACTGTAAATAAAGCATGAAAACTACCCTTTTTTTTAGCAGCACAGAATTACACAATATGCCCCAATTGGGACAGAATTCTGATAGGAAATATCAAACTTACGCAGCCTTCCCAACTGGATGGGTTTGTGAGACTCTTCGGCACGGAGCTGGCTGGCGATGATACAGCATTCCTTGAAAATCTTGACGCACCTGGGGCCTACCTTAATCCGGGCAGCACGCTGCTCACAGGTCTCATCATAGTTAAGAAGGGCTCCATCATAGCAACATTTCTTCATTATGGCATGTTTGTATTTAGCAACTGCAATGGTAACGATGCAAGCGTCCCTGGTTATGCACACCTCTGGCTCAGGAGGGACCTGGAAGGGTGTCTGGTTTCTACTGCCACACGACCCCTGCCCCACAAGAGCCACAGCAAGGTGAATGACCAGCTGCTCTGGGCTGGCTGCTCTAGGAATGAGGAGAATGTGGCCTCAGCAGGTACATTGTTCTCATTCACATTAAATGGTTAAAGAGCTTCTTGAGACTAAGCTAAATACTAACTTTTGAAAAAGACACCTTGGGTTCAGCACCCTTTGAGCAAAATAAGTTAACTGAGAAGCCTTCAAATATTTGCCACTATACACGTGTTTCCTTCTTGAAGTTACAGATCATATTTTTAAAAAACGTTCTTGTGTGATGTGGTTTGTGGGCCATCACTAATGGCATCATCCTTCATAGGAAGTGCTCAAATTACTCAGTGTCTTTCTTTTCACATCATTAGAACTTAAAACAAGGGTTAAATTCTCACGTACAGATGGGGGAAGGAATAACTATTACTCGAAGCATGATTAGTAGTTGAACTCAGGTGACTGACTTCCAGTTCAACGTTCTTCCTATTTTAACAGTGCCAGTGATCATATTTCTATTTAAATAATTGTTTAAAAATAATTTCTATGAGACTGATTTCTCAAGGAATAATCCAAAGTATTACTCACTGTTAAATATATAGACTAGAAGAAATAGGTTTCAACAGGTATATTCCAAAATTAATCAAATCATGGATTTTGCAGAATAAAATGGAAGAATTTTGGTCACCAAATGAAGACTATAGATTGGAAATATTTGCAACAAATAAAAGTTAATCTTTTAGATTTTAGAGACAGAAATAATACTTATTTTCTTCAGATTGAGGTTATAGCAAATGAAGTATTAGATTTATTTGGATTAATCTTTCAGAAAGAGGTGAGCTAGACATCTGTACATATCTTTATTCTCATCCATTGCATTTGGATTAGAGAAAATTATATGATTTTAGTTCTCTCTGGCTTTTGGATAACAGAATCATAACCTTTTCACAATCACATGAAATTTTAGAGTACCTTCCTCCTCTATTTTCTTTTGCAGCATTCGTTTGGGCCTGAGAATTTCTTCACAAGGCTTATCTGTTAAAAAAAAAAACAAAAAAACCCCAAAGAAGTGAAAAAAGGAGATAAAATCTCAAGAGAGAAAATTCCATGAAGTTATTCAAGTATATAAAACACTAACAAGTCACTCATTTTATTCAACAAATCCTAAGGCTGTTTTCAACTAGGCATGGTGCACCACACATCTTAGTATGAATTGCTTTATCTTAGAGGAGCTCATGATCTAGTGTCATCTCTAGATTTTGACTTATTTGAGTTGAGTTTGGTTTTAAATCCTGCAATGTTTGTGATCCACTGGTTACAGAGAAATATCTAAGCATTTAAAGTAAGCAAAGTTTTTGTTGGGTATGCTATTTTTATTATTTGTTCTTTGTGCTATATTATGAATAATAGGTCCAATATAATTATGAACAATTTTAAAGCCACAGAAAGACTATGATTGAGATGTGTCCTTGTCCTTAAAGAGTTCACAGTGCAGTGATTGAGACAAGATACATGCTGTGATGCATGACACAACTGCTGTGTTGCTTATAAACACAGCTGGTCCCTCCAGTATTCTCCATATGAAAGGAGGAGGGAATGATCAATTCTTTATGGGGAACAGGTCTGAGGAAGCAGGTGAGTCTTCACCAGCTAATATAAGGGAAAGCAGTCCCGATGGGGCAAGGCCTAAAGGTGTACAATAGCATGGTGCCACTATACTTAGTTCTGGACAGTTTAAACATAAGGTAAGGTAGAGCAAGACAAAGACAGTTGGAGAGAGCTGGGGAGAAGATCATGGCAGAGTCTGAGGACTACACTAAAAACTGTACTTTATCGGGCTCTGGGTGGCTCAGTCAATAAGCGTCTGCCTTCAGCTCAGGTCATGATCCTGGAGTCCCGGGATCCAGCCCCACATCAGGCTCCCTGCTTGGCGGGAAGCCTGCTTCTCCCTCTCTCACTCCCCCTGCTTGTGTTCCCTCTCCGGCTGTGTTTCTCTCTGTCAAATAAATAAATAAAATATAAAAGAAAAAAAAGCTATACTTTATCTTGATGGGTCAGTAAAACATTTTGTGCTGGGGAGTTATGTAGTAATGTCTCTCTAAGATCAGCGTAGAGAATAATGTGGAAGAGAATGATGAAAAGGATGTCCAGGAGGAAAATGACCAATGTAAATTTCAGTAATCAACTTGAAGAATAAGCAAAAAAATGTTGAACACTTTTACCATTTTCTTGGGTGTCATCTGCATTTGCGTTGGTGAGGAAGGTGAGTCCAGCCAAGTGGAATACATTTGCATTGTTGTGGCCACCACCCGCGCCACAGCCCAGGTCGCTCGTCTCTAAGGCTTGAAACACCTGTCCAAAGGTAGTGAGCTTATTTAATAATTCTTGGGAATTAACTAAAGGCGACATGTTGAGTCTATTTAGATACATAAATCAATCCTCTGAAGAACTAAAAGTACAAGTTGTCACATGGTTATAACAAATCGGGTCACTCATTTCTCAGGTGGCGAAAGACCAAATTTCCCAACTTCACTATTTTAGTTTGACCTTTTCTATCTATCAGCACACGCCTATTGAGAATTAAAATAAGAACTAAGGTTCAAGCTTTAGTGAGAAGTTTCTCAGGAACCAACCCATGCTGTTTTGTACACAGAATGCACTCTGTGATCAATATAACAAATAAAGAAATAAACAAACAAATAAATAAACGAATGAATGAATTAGTGAATTACCAGACAACTTAATTCTTAAGTTGCTAAAAGAAAAAAAAAGGAGCACAACCTCTTGTATTTTGGGGAGGAAGACTCTAGGTTCTAAGTGGGTGAGAACTTGTTTGGGGAAGCTTATTCTAGTTTTAATTTTGATCCCAAATGTTTGTTTTCTTTTTCTTTTCTGAATGTTTTTAGCTGTATAGTTTTTTTCTTTCTTGTTCAAAGAAATTCAAGCCTAGATAGTAGTAGCAGGGCCCAGGGGAGATAAGTGGGAATTTAGGGGAATTAAATAATTTCCACATTCTTTTGTGCCACAGATTTTAAAGAGAGTGAAAAACAATAGGCTGCCTATCCAAGCTTCTCTTGCGCTAGCCCCCCGCTCTTCTATATCAAAACCCTCCCAAGCGATGGCACTTTTGTCTCATGAATGTAATTGCCATCGCAGTCATCATATGTTTTTTTTTTTTTTAAACAAGATCTTTTTTTTTTTTTTTTAAGATTTTATTTATTTGACAGAGAGAAACACAGCGAGAGAGGGAACACAAGCAGAGGGACTGAGAGAGGGAGAAGCAGACTTCCCGCCAAGCAGGGAGCCTGATGTGGGGCTGGATCCCGGGACTCCAGGATCATGACCTGAGCCGAAGGCAGTCTCTTAACCAACTGAGCCACCCAGGCGCCCCATCATATGTTTTTAAAGTACTTAACTCTATACTTGGAAAACCAAAAAAGGATAAATCTATGCTTTAGGGACAAACATGGAGATGGCTTACCTTCCTAAGAACCATTGTTTTGAGTATATTAGAGAAAAGCAGGCCTGGTCTTCCCCTAGTTTTCCCCCACAGCCTACGCTAGGGCCACACTTTGTGAGGCATTGCCCAGTCTCCCAGTCCACCAGCAACAAGGCCAAGCACTACTTAACCCTTTCCATAGGCTTCTTGGCTCTCCTTTGGACTCCGTATATAGCACGGTCCACTGCCGATAGAGCCACCCAGGAACTGGATTCAGTTGTCATGTCAAGAGATACACGTTGGCCTGGAGAATACACAACTGCTCCTGGAGACAGATGAACCTAAGAGCTCATTTGAAAAAGAAAAAGGTCAGCTGTGCGAGACAAACCTTCACAAGTAGTTAGATTTACAGTCTCCTTCACTCGTATGGAAACTGGACTGGGACTCATGATTCGTGACTCACCTGGAGTTGGTTGCCACACTTTTCTTCGACTGTCAACCAGACTGAGTCGGACACTAACTCTGCTGTGTGCTCTCCTGTGACGATGTAATAGACCAGGAGACGGGCCGAAGGAACCATGTTTTGTGTCACTGGAATGTTGACGTTTTGGTAAGATGAATCTGGAAGTTTCTCCCGTGTGCCAAAGTGAACAATTTTGCCCTTGGATAAAATCTAAAAATAAGCAGCAATAGTAACTATTAGAAACAAAATCTCTGCTTCAGGATGGAGCTTGGAGCTGGAGTAGAAACTATGTCAAAGAAAAAGAGAGTTAACAAGCATGGGTCCATTATGTGTCAGGACCTTTTACGTTTACTTAATTCCTTTCTTTCTCACAAGAACCAGGGCAGGAATATTACCCCTATTGTGCAAATAGAAAAAGGGACTCGAACTCAGGAATTAACTAAATGTCATACTGATTTTAGCTCAAAATCACATAACTAGGAAACCAGAGAGCTAAGATTTGACTCCAAATCTGCTTGAAGTCTTCACACTGTCACTAAAATCTCTTTCATTCTATTGATTAAAAAAAAATAGATGAGTAAATGGAATGCATCTTATTTGGGAATTAAGTTTTAAAGCCAGAGCTTAGGTTCTAAACTGGAAGCATGTGGATTTAAAAAAAAAAAAGTTTACAAGTCACATGAAGCCAAAATATCCTCAAAGATCCCTAAATTGTCCTTGGAGAGCAGGATTGCATACATGGCTTTGATACATAGTCTCTACACAGGTGCCATAATTCTTCATCAGTCACCATGATCTGTGCTCCTCATTTATTTTTTCATTCTTTCTCAAAAGTGTTGAAAAAGCCATCAACACCTGTTTGACCTAGTCATCAGAATAACACATCCCATTTCTTTGACAATTGTAACGAAGCCCTTAACCTTTTCCCCACCTTCTGTCCTAGGTTCTACCCCAGGCTTGATTGGCCATGTTTGTTTAATATAAGCAACGCAATAGGGATGCTGCTGAACTATAGAACTGTAGTAGGTATCGTATGATGCAATTCTTAAGAGCAGAATTATGGGCCCCCTTTTATGCCAGTGAAATGCACATATTTGAAATAGGTCTAGGAATGTATCTTTGGCCATGAAATAGGGCAGAGGTAATGTGAGAACTTAATCAGTCTCTCTCTGTGAAGTCATCAGTCTCTCTTTAGTGAAAGGCATATCAGCCAGTCAGAGGTTCCCAGTTCAAATAGCAATCTTCCTCTTCCAAGCTGAGTGACCATGGCAAGCCTCTTAACCTCTTTGTTCTTAAGTTTTGTCATCTAGGAAATGGTCATGAAAATCATGGCCCATCTCAGAGGTTTTTGAAAAATTGATTATCAAATTTGATTAAGTCCTTGAAAGTGCTTTGTAAAAACAAATGTAAGGGATCATTCTCATGTTCCTCTGTTAACAAACAGAGATGTTCAGGTAGGGCAACAGAGAGATGTCAATCTATCATTACTGTACTTACCAAGTAATTATAGTGAGTTATTTTGTCAATGTATGGACTTCTGGGGGTAACAATAATATTCAGATATCCTCCCACAGACAAAGCTTCATAGTTTTCAATCCAGTCAATATAAAGGTAACTTTGGCTGAGAGATGAATATGCTATTGCTTGGTAATCTCTGCTGGCCTGATTTTCTTCTGGAAGATCTGGGTCATCAGTCCTGACCTAAAAAGGAAAATATCAAAACAGACATGTGGACTGTGATGAAATATACCTTTTATATTTCTTTATTTGCCTTATAAATTTGTACATTTTCCCACACCAAATGCTAAAGGAAAAAAGACTCCATTACTCTACTGTTTGTACAGCTGTCGTATCCAGTAACTACACCAGATGAAGGACAATAATCGGAATCATATGGGGTTATGAGCTGTGGGGGGAAAGTCTGGTGAAGTGAAGAGGGAAAGATGCTCCCAGAACAAGTATTAGCACCATTCCTGAAATGTCATGGCAATCTGGGGACTCTTCTTCCTATGGGTTGGCAGGGTAAGGGTAGCTGTGGGAAGGTCTTGAGGACAAGAGTTGTAAATGAACATCACACAGACTCTCTGGTCCAGTTTCAATGTGAAATGGTGGCACAGAGGTGAACTTATGCATACGGAGTGGGACAGAAATTATATCATGGCAGCAATATCCGTTTTGACAGCAAAAGGGCTATTAGCTCATGCTCTGGAATGGGATAGGCATTGGTTTGCAGCCTAGGGCTGCCATTTAACAACTCTGGATAAGTTATTTAATCACAAGAAAGGTTAGAAGCACCCCCCCCCCATTTCCTCAGCTGCAAAATGGCAAAAAGAATATTCTCTAACTCATGGAGCTAACTGGGTAAATGTGTTCTACACAAAGCTCTTAGTATTTCATACGTGCCCAGTAGATGACAGTGAATGCGTGCATGCTGCAGTCATTGATGTGCATGATTATCCATTTTTATTTGGTATTTTGAACTCAAGCAGTATTTGCTGGGAGAGAAGCCTATTAATGAGCTTGAAGGTAGAGTGGTTTTGCACCTGGGAAAAGGAGAATTCCATGTTTGACCCTTTTGCGTCCTCCAAAAAAGAAAAAGTGGGGATGAAGGGGAGAATATTTCTACCACTGGCTTCCACTGCTATACCTATACTGAAGCTTTTAGATTCTAATAGTCTTACTAACATAAGAGAAAATAATTAATTCCAAATAAAAATGATAGATTTATCTTCCTCAAGGATCATTCAGTGGATTAGCATATTGCCTCTGGTTCTTATGTGTTTTTTTTTTCCTTTGGATACAAAACTGTGGATCTGTTCTCTGGACTAATATTTAAAATCTGCTGCATCTGTCCTGCACACTAGCCAAAACACACAGTCAAAAGCACACACTGTCCTAGAAAATTCAATAGGAGAATTCAGCTCACGTTAAAGTTCAACACCGTTGCTCCAGATGGAAGATTAAGCACAAATGAAGCTACTCCGTCCCTGGGACGTGTTACACTTTTCTTTGACTCCAAGTCAGACGTCTCTTGGTTTACATCAAGCGTGTGTGCACTCACGGTCACAGGGACCCCTCCTACCAATTGGTCCAGCGAATCCTTAACCTGCACCTGTTCATCAGAAGAGTCCAAATCCATTTCAGCAGCTCATCACTACTTTTTTTCTTTTTTAAGATTTCATTTATTTGATAGAGAAACACAGCTAGAGAAAGAACACAAGCAGGGGGAATGAGAGAGGGAGAAGCAGGCTTCCCGCCAAGCAGGGAGCCGGATGCGGGGTTGGATCCCGGGACTCCAGGATCATGACCTGAACCGAAGGCAGATGCTTAACGACTGAGCCACCCAGGTGTCCTTATCATTATTTTTTTAAAAAGCAGAACAATTCTGAAACAATTTTTCTTCCTCCTGACAAAAGTATAAATTATTCATGTTTATTTCAGTAAAGAGAAGCATGTTCTTAGATCGTAGGAAGGTTTGGTTCTATTTAGTTATGTCATTTTTGAATGGATTCCCTGTACATCAAGCAGTTGTAGGACGTAAATATCATTCTACTAAGTCCATTAAGTAGATGTGATAAAGTCTTCTGCTACTTAACTTTGTGATTCTTCTAGTGCGTTTAGAACTGGGTAAAGGAGAAAACCAGGCAATCACATCTGGGAATAATTTCTTAGACATGACAAACAATAAATTCATCTTTTTTCCCCTCCTAACCTGTCTCTACATCTCACTGCCATGTATGTGGCCACATATAATATGCTTAATGTTATTTTATTTTTATATGTGATAGAAAATATATAAAAGTGATTTTAAAATAATATAGATATATTCAATATAATAGTATTACATTTATGGCATTTATTATATATTATGTATTATCTATAATATACCACAAATCATCATATGTACCCTATACTAATATATATTATAATATATTTATGCTTATGAAAGACGCTACAAGCACATCCAAAGTTCGCCTTAGCTTGGCAAATCTTTTCCTCTTAAAAGCCAGTGACCACTTAAGCCACTCTCTAAGACAGTGAGTATTAAGGATGTTTTAATTACACCAAAGTCGATTTTTAAAAGCAACACATTTTTAAAGAATAAAAAGTAAAACACTCTGTTCTAGCTTTCTAAGTTAAAGATGGAACAAGAATTTCCATCTTAAAAATATAACATTTTTACCTATAACAAAATATACAACACTAAATAAAATAGAATTAGAAAGTCAAATGAACGTATTAACATTTTAAAACGTCAGCACTTTAAAAAAGGAACAGGGGAGGGAGGACAGAAAATGTTAAAAGGGAAGGAGGAGGAAGAAGAAGAAAAAGAGAACACAGAGAACAGAGAGGCAAGGACCCAAAGAGCCAAAATGGGAAGAATGGAGAATGACACAGAGAGAGGACATGGGACAGAGTTCCTGGCAAGGACCACAGAGGCAGAAAAGCACAGAAATGCAAACAGAGATGACACAGGAAGTAAAAACTGGTGACAGAAAGGGCTTTTATTTTCAAGGAATAATATTCCTGTTTTAAGGCTTTTGAAGAACATGTCACCAAATAATTTTAAATGTTAGCATTTTTTCAAACCACAGACTTAGGGTGTTTTATATACATATATTTATTTACATACATAATTTTTATTACATATAATTAATTACATATAATTTAATGCAATGTTTTTTAAGGGAATGCCTAAAGGTTGCTCTAAGGATTGAAATCACTCCTGAGGCTGAAGCTGGCCTACAGTTTCCTACCCTGCCCCTACATCTATAGGAGGGGCAGGTTTTACAGATGAGTTTTCCCTGTGATTCCCTTCTCCAGCATCCCTCCCCTCTCATGCTTTCTGTAAACAGAAAAAGACAACCATATTTAGCAATATGCTCTCTTTCATCTACCTTGATAGAATATGGAATCCCAGGCTTCAAGAAAAGAGGAGTAGCAACCAAATTCAGTTTGTAGGGAGAGAGGACGTATATGATGCCAGGAATTTCCGCCTCTTCAGAAAATCCACCTAAAGAAATGACATGCATCACATTGAGGATGATACCATTCCATATGGGGATCTAGTTTACCTGCGTATGTCTCCACAGACTTCTTCATTCACTGGCTCCATTCCTGCATTTATTCCTCAAGAGTAAGTGAGACATGGGTCTTGGGTCAAAGGGATAGTGCAGAGGAAAGCTTAGCCCTCAGGGATTTCCAAAGCCTTACATCCAAGGCTTGTGTTCTGTAGAGTCAGCCCTTGTGGAAGGAGACTAGAGGGTTGGACTGAGGAGTGTGAGGAAGGGACACCACTTTCTGTCAGTGGCCTGAATTTCAGGTGAATATGTGCAAGGGATTATGGAGGGAAGGAAAGGACTAGACACTAAGCTTTCTTTACAGGGTTTTACCTGTAGAGCACATGATATGGAGAGAAATAGAGAAGACAGAAAAAGGGTGCTTGAGGCAAAGGGAGCCCTGAGAGTCCACTAGCAGGAGCCAAATAATATACAAAGCTCCAGTATCCCCAAATTCCTTTCCAGACTTCATCCCTAGCACACCTATTTATATGCTATACTTTAGCCAAGTGGATACTCAACTGGATAATCTCAAAGATCAAGTCTTGCCTCCCACCCTTGGTACATTCCCTCTATGGAGGGTGTCCCATTTCACCCATTTATGGTGAAATATGGTATATTTCCCATATACCATCCCTGCCTCAAAAACCTACTTATTCTCCAAGACTGATCATCTTCAGGATACTGTATGTGGTTGCTCTAATTCTCATGGTCACCTAGGAGCTCACCTTCCTCTGGAGATCAGTAGCATTAAGTACTTTGCTTATTAGAGAACAAATAGAATTCCTGGTTATAACAAAATTCATTGTTATTTTCCGTCTTACAGCTGATGCTAGTTTGTAAACCACTTGAGCCCCGGAATTATACATCATTCATATTCGTAAGCCTGTATGTTTAGCAATACTCTTTGAGGGCTCCTGGGTGGCTCAGTGGGTTAAAGCCTCTGCCTTCTGCTCAGGTCATGATCTTAGGGTTTTGGGATCAAGGCCCACATCCGGCTCTCTGCTCGGCAGGGAGCCTGCCTCCCCCTCTCTATCTGCCTGCCTCTCTGCCTGCTTGTGATCTCTCTCTCTCTGTCAAATAAATAAATAAAATCTTTTAAAAAAACCCAATACTCTTTGAATATCTCATAAATATTGCTGAAATAGAATTCATTTGAAATAAACTGAGGAAAAGTAAAAGTAAAAAAGAAACATGAAAATAATGTCAAAAATAATACCCGGGAATATCATTCTCTAACATCTACTGATCATCTGATATGTACAAGGCACTCAATAACTGAATAATTGTCTCAATACTTCATTCTATGGCTATTGAAAGAAAAGTTTAAAGAGGAGAAAGGAGAATTAAGGATTATCTTGTCTAACTCTCATTTTATTTTTTTAAAAAAAGGACTAGTGCGGTTAAGTTGGTTTTTCAAGTTAGTTTAGGGGTTCAATATAAACCTGAAAATATAAAAATATTAGTAATCAAGACATTAGAAGTAAGACAAATTGACCTAATTTGAAGTAATAATTTATGACTATTAAAAACCGTTGGAATGGGGTTGATAGAATAAGATAAGATTTTAAGGATGTTAAGAAAGTAGTAGGTAGGGGGCGCCTGGGTGGCTCAGTTGGTTAAGTGACTGCCTTCGGCTCAGGTCATGATCCTGGAGACCTGGGATCGAGCCCCACATCGGGCTCCCTGCTCGGCGGGAAGCCTGCTTCTCCCTCTCTCACTCCCCCTGCTTGTGTTCCCTCTGTAGCTGTGTTTCTCTCTGTCAAATAAAAAAATAAAATCCTTAAAAAAATTAAAAAAAAAAAGAAAAGAAAGTAATAGGTAGGAAAAAGAGAAGAATAAGAATAAAGAAGGAGAAGGAGAAGAAGGAAGAGGAGGAGGAGGAGGAGGGGAAGAGGAGGAGGAGGGAAGGAGGAGGAGGAAGAAGAAGAAGTAGAAGTAGGAGTAGAG
>PITA01007507.1:35515-84772 GCA_004023965.1 Spilogale gracilis | reverse complement strand
AACTGGATTAGATTGGATGTCCGGATGCAGACATCCCAGGGGTGGTCCTTTCTGACACCCTGCCCTGGAGGCCTGGAATCCCAGCTACTCAGCCCAGCCTGGTTAGGCTAGTGTGGGAATATGACCTGGACACCTGGACCTGGCTTGCTGAGGGTCTCCACCACCCTGTCCCCACTCCAAAGGCCCACCTGGGAGGAACCTCCCTCCTCTCAGCTCCTGAGACCATTTCTCTCAGTCCTAGCAACATGTGCAATTTCCAGAGAAGTTTCCAGAGCCGGCACCTCACTCTCTGGGCAGGGTGAGAGGAAGGCTAGGACCCCAAATTCCTTGGCTGTCTATCTGTCAGTCCCAGAGGGGAAGTGAGCTCCGGGCCCCTGAGATATAGCCCAATAGTCTCTCTCATTTATGGAGGGAAAATCTAGGAGCCAGACTGATAGCATATTTACGTTGGAAGTTCTTTTGGGGTCAGCCCAGAGAGGTTCAGTGACTTTCCCAAAGGCACACAGCAAATTGAGGAAAGAGCTCAGATTGGAAATCAGGCCCCAGGATGCCCAGTTCAAAGCATGCTCCAGTTTATACCAGCTTCTGTCTACTCAGAGTGATGGGAGATGGTATGGGGAGAGATTCGAGAGTGACCTCAAATGCTGAGGAGGCAGGAAGCACCTGGGGGACAGGGACAGATGACCCTTGTGGGTAAGAGGGGCAGTGGGCTCTGGAGCCCAAGTACTGGGTCCTGGAAGGATGGCCGAGGTGACTTCCAGGGAGTAGGAATGCTATCAACACCGGGGCGGGAGGTGAGTACTTACTAGCTTTCAGGCACTGTGCTAAGTTCCCAACATAGGTAAACTCATCGATGGCTTCAGAGCCTAGGAGACACGGTTAGCTGTGTCCTACGTTACCAGAGAGGAAATGGCCTCGCAGAGGCCAAGCGACAGGGCCAAGGCCTCCTAGCAGGTGGCAGAGCTTGGGTCTAACTAAACCCAGAGGTTCCCTGAGGCCGGAGCTGGTGCTCTAAGCCCCGCCTCCCAGATGGCCACCTGCACAGTCCTATGGACTCCTCGTGCAGCTGTGGAAATCAAGGCTAGTGGGGTGGGAGAATTTCCCCAGGTCTGGCCGGGGCTCTGATGCCAGCCTCCCTTCCTTTCCTTTTGGCCTCTCTAGCTCCTTCAGGAAATCTGGAAGGTCAACTTCACCCTCCTGGGCCATGAAATCTTTTTTGACAAGCAAGGGGACCTGCTCATGAGCCTGGAGGTCATCCAGTGGCAATGGGACCTGAGCCAGAACCCGTTCCTGAGCATTGCCTCCTACTACCCCGCGCTGCGTCAGCTCAAGACCATCCAGAACGTCTCCTGGCACACCGCCAACAACACGGTCAGCTCTCAGACAACCGCCGGGGGCCAGGGCCCCGGGGCTGGGTGCTGGCTTGGGCTGGGGTGGCTGGGGCCCTTGGGACCCAAGATCTGTTATCAACAGCGGATGCGTCTCTATTTGTGGAGGGAGTGTCTGGGCCTTTGTCCCTCCTAGTGACTAAGCACGGGGCACGTCTCGGGCTTTCTGGCTTCTCTGGACCCAGGGGCTCAGGAGCTGTGCCGAGGGGACGTTCGCTGGCCACGTGTGTGCTGAGGACTTCAACTCTCATGTCAACCGCTGCTCACACTTTTGGTTCGGTCGCTGTACCTCCACTGTGTCCGTCATCGGCCATTCGAAAGCTCCTTTGTTTCTCTCTTAGACAACAAGCTGTCGGTGGTAGTGTGGGGAGGGGCAGAGACCTGGCCTGGTGGGCAAGGGGGGCATGGACAAGCTTGAGGAGCCTTCGCTGGCATCCCCCCATCCCCCCCATCCCATTTCTAGGATGCTGGGTGCTCCTGGTTCTTGGGCTTCACGGGGATTTTTATGGAGTTAGTTGGGTTGGTGTCTTGATTAATTTTCGAGGGCTGCTGTCCCAAGGGACCACAGTCTGGGGGTGCTGAAACAAGAGATGTACTCCAGGGGTCAGCAGAGTTGGTTCCTTCTAGGGCATGAGGGGGGTTTTCTGGGCCTCTCTCCCAGCTCCTAATGGCTTGTTGGCCATTGTCAGCTTTCCTTGGCTGAGGTTGTCTCCCCCGACCTCTGCCATCACCTCCATATGGCCTTCTCCTTGTGGGTGTGTCTGTCTCCAGATCTCCCCTTTTATAAAGGCTTCAGTCGTATTGGAATACGGGCCTACCCCACTCTGCTAGGACCTCATCTTGACTAATTACATCTGTAATGATTCTATTTCCAAATAAGGTCACATTTGAATTTTGAGGGAGGCAATTCAACACATAAGAGTGACTTCACCTCAGTTTCTCCTGGAAAGCAGAGCCTGAGGCAAGGGTTTATGTGCAGATAGTTTATTCCAGGATATGCTCCATGGAAACAGGAGTTGGCGATGGAGGAGAGTTCGTTAGGGACACAGGGAATGTCAGTAGAAGAGAAGGTTCTCAAGCTGCGCTGTGAGCTCAGTCTTACCAGGACCTTCTGAGAGGCCACTTTAGAATTGTCCCCAAGGGAGGGAAGAGGATGGGACGGATCCATGGGTCTGTACCACCCCACCCCCCTCCACCGTGGTCCAGGTCGCTCCAGTGCTTTCGGGTCACACCTGTGTGAGTGCCCAGCAGTTTCCCACGAGCATCTCTCACCCCAGTCCCAGGGCAGATGGTGAAAGAGACTGAATGTCACTTAGAAGAGGTGCTCACGGGTAGTGCCATACAGTGCGGTTTCTATGGCCGTGGCAGGACTAAAAGGAGGCTTGGGAAGATGCGAGGGAGCCACAGAGACGTCCGCGCCTCGCTGCACTCACTGTGATGCTGTCCTTCCTCCGGCCCGGTGGGGTAGAGCTCTGAGGGCAGCAGCCAGCCCAGTCCCTCCAGCGGAAGCAGAGCGGACCCGCCACGGCCCCTCTGCTGCGGTGGGGTCCCAGGTGGAGCCCCTACTTCTCGTGTCTCCCTCTGCCACCCATTCCGATGTGCCCTTCACCCTCAGCCACGTGGCCACTGGGGTGATCCAGACACGTGTCCCCAGGTGCCTGAGCCCATGGTCGCCCATCCTTGCTGACCCGGCGATGTGGCAGGTGTGCAGCAGCTGTGGGGACTGGTCCACTGCGGCCGATCTCCCGGATTCCAGACCTCCTCCTTCCTACTCCCTCGAGCACCAGCCAGCTAGCCGCTCATAATCCAGGTCACTTACCTCCTCCTTCCTTGGCTTGCTGGTGACCAAGGAGGGACCAGACAGCCTCTTTTGTCTCCTGGTGGAAGTAGTCCCTCTTTGGAGACCAGACCTGTGTTCTAGAGAGTCCAGGTTTGTGGGGAGGAGACTCACCAGCTCCACAGTGAGTCCCTGAGAACCATGGTGAGCGTGGTTGCTGGACCCCCGTATTCTAGCTGTTGGGGCCACAGCGCTATGCCCCGGCCTCCCGCGCCATGCTTATACATCGCCCTAAAGGGCAGTGGCCCCACCCTCAAGGTGCTGTCCCCCAGATGTACCTTATCTGAACCCTTAGCATGCCATCCCATCATCTCGTTAGGCTGGGTATGTCCAGGCAATGTGGTGTATGCTGGGATCAGTGGGCTCATGTGCCCACATCACACCCCCTTTGCCATACAGGGGGTCTCTTATCTGAGATGATGCTCTGGGGGCGCCGTGATGGTGACTTTCTCAGTCCGTCCAGCCCTGGATCATTGCACTGCACCGTGGACCAGGGAGGCAAGTTCTTACATGGATGCATCAGGGCTCCTTCCAGGGAAGAAGACGCCCGACATGGTAGACGTGCCAGTGTCTACGTAGATTGGAAACCATCCAGGACTCAGCACGGGCTTTGGGCCGGAAAGTTGGGCGCTCGGCAGCAGCATGGTAGCTATGGCGACCATGGAGAGAGGGATCCACGCTGCAGCGCTCACGCCCACAGCCTCCATCCCCGACACCGTGGGCACTTTGTTTACGGCCCATTGTGTGATCCCTGGGGGGCCGAGGGCATAGGCCCGCTGACCTGTGCTGGACTTTCTTTTTTTTTTATCACTCCCCGTGTTCTTAGATTGACATTCACACGGGACACAAAGGTCATCATCACTGATGAATATTTTTTTTGAGGAATTTACTTTTTTTTTGAGGAATATACTTGTTCCCCTGGGCTTGCTTTGGCCTGATCCCAAATGCGTTTCCATTGCATGGCGACTTGCCACTCTTTCTGCCTGACTCCACGACTCTGTGCATCGGAGGGTCCCTTGAGGTCCTGAAACCACACCTCACTTTCACGGAGGCCCAGCTGGAAATGGGAGCTGAACTGCAGACGGTGCGTCATACCTTGTTGTGGAAGGCGTGTGGTAGCCACGTCGTGCGATGCTCCTCCTGGCGCTGCCCGGCTTGTCTTCTACAGGTGACGCTGGCGTCAGTACTTCCGCCTCGCCGCCTGGCCTGAGTGGCACGTCCTGCAGCCAGAAGAGCACGTCCGGCAGCCAGGTCCTTCATCAGAGTCTTTTTTTTAGCTTATCATTCTTTACCTTGAAACCAGAAGCCTTCTGAGTCGCCCACTAAATGTGCGTTGGCACGGTATTTCCAAGAGCAATTTATGCTGTCCCCCCTGGAGATTCATCAAGTGCCCTACTTCTTTACTGGTAGGAGATGTGAGATGTAATGACTCATCTTTAACATAGAGAGGAGGTCCCGGAATTTCTCAAACCATGGGACCCCTTAAACATCACTGGTGTGATGGCCCCCTTTGAATCTTTGAAAGGTTTATCATGTACCCTTATCCTGAAGGATTCACGGTCTAGTGGGAAATAAAGAGTACTTGCTACTTCCTACTCGCCAGATCCCGTGAGTACGATGCCGTCAGTAGAGCAGACCAGCAGGAAATTCTGTAGCATGCCAGAGCGATCGAGTTCTGTACAGACCAAGCCCTGAAGGAGAAGACCGTAAGCGTAGCTCTGCTGTGAGATAGTAAACACTAGTGATCTGAGAGCTTTCCTCTCCTTGCAGTAGGCATTTACAGCTGTATATATCTCTCTAAGTACTACGTTCACTGCATTCTATAAGCTTTGGTATATATTAATTAAAAAATTTAAATTATGATAAAATACACCCTATAATATACCATTCACCTCTTCTACTAATTTTTTCCAAATTTTTTTTATTGTGGCAAAATATACATAAATAGTTTACATCTTAACCATCTCAAAGTGCGCAGATCGGTGATCTGGGGTGCATTCACATTCTTGTGCTAAGACTAGCAGCCTCCACCTCCAGAACTCTTCATCTGCAGAATGGACATTTTATGCCTGTGAACCACCAACTCCCCATTCCCGCCCCTCCCCAGCCCCAGAAACCACCAGTCTACGTTGTTTCTGTGGATTTGACTAAGAACCTCCTATAGATGGAATCACGTAGTATTTGTCATTTTTGTGACTGGCTTATTTCACTCAGCATCATGTCCTCAGGGTTTATCTATTTTGTAGTGTGTGTCAGAATTGCCTTCCTTTTTAGACCAAATAATCCATTCAATCAATGGATTATGATTATATGATTATGAATAATCATAATCCAATAAAAATATCACATTTCGCTTCTCCATTCATCCATCAGTGGGTACACTCGGGGTGCTTCTTCCTTTAAGCTATTGTGAATAATACTGCTGTCAACATGCGTGTGCAAATATCTCTTTGAGATCCTGCTTTCAATTCTTTTGAGTATCTGCCTGGAAGTGGCAACTGGATTGTGTGAAAATTCCCTTTAATTTTTTGAGGGACCGCCATATTTTCCACAGTGGCCGCACTCCCAGCTGTGGACAAGAGACTGTGGTTCCTCCGCATCCTCGCCAACACTGCTTGTGTTCTTGTTTTTTTTGTTTTTTTTTTTTTCTTTTTTTGCCTTTTCTATAGTAGCCATCCTAATGGGTGTGAGGTGGTCTCTCTCTGTGGTTTTGATTTGCATTTCTCTACTGATTAATGACAGAGCATCTTTTCAAGTGTTTATTTGTCATCTGTATCTCTTCTTTGGAGGGATCACTATTTAAGACCTTTGTCTATTTTTGAATCGAGTTCTTATGTTCTAGGAGCTCTGTTTATATTCTGGATATTAATCCCTTGTCAGACATATGATTTACAAATGTTGTCTCCCATTCTGTGGGGTGTCTTTTTACTCTCGATAGTATCATTGGATGGACAGAGTTTTAGAGTTTCAGGAAGTCCTATCCAGGACATCATTGCCAGATTCAGGGTCATGAAATTTGTGCCTTATGTTTTCTTCTTGCTGTCTTTTATGGTTTTAAGTCTATCACTGAAGTCATGGATCCATTTTGAGGTAATTGTATATGGTGTTAGGTCCAACTTTATTCTTTTGTGTGTGGATTTCCAGTTTTCCCAGCACCATTCATTGGAATTACAATCTTGTCCCCACTGAATGGTCTTGGAACTCCTGTTAAAACTCACTTGACTTGGGCACCTGGGTGGCTTAGTGTGTTAAAGCCTCTGCCTTCGGCTCAGGTCAGGATCTCAGGGTCCTGGGATCGAGGCCCGCATTGGAGGGTGGGGGGGGGGTCTCTGCTCAGCGGGGAGCCTGCTTCCTCCTCGCTCTCTGCCTGCCTCTCTGCCTACTTGTGATCTCTCTGTCAAATAAATAAATAAAATCTTAAAAAAAAAAACCCTAAAAGCAAACACCTCACTTGAGCCTACGTGTGAGGGTTTGTATCAGCGCTCTCTAGCTTATCAGTCGGTATGTCTGTCTTTGTGTCCGTACCACATTGCTTTGATTACTGTAGTTTTGTAGTAAGTGTTGAAATCAGGAAATGTGAGTCCTCTAGCTTTGTTCTTTTTCAGGACTGCTTTGGGTATTCAGGGTCCATTGAGATTCCATCTGAATTTCAGGATGGGTTTTTCTATTCCTGCAAAAAAAAAAAAATCACTGGGAGTTTGATGGGGACTGCATTAAATCTGCAGGTTGCTTTGGGTGGTATTGACATTTCCAACATGTTAAGTCTTCCAAGGCGTGAACGTGGAACGTCTTTCCATTTACTTGGGTCTTAGTTCTTTCAGAAGTGTTTTGAGCCCCTCTCTCTCTTCTGCTGCTGCCTGTTTAGCGAGAGCCACCATTTCTCACCTGGGCTATTGTAACATTATCCTACCTGCTCCCTCGCTTCCACTCTTGTCCCCCACAGTTTAAACTCAATAGGGAACCTAGGACAATCCTGTTGAAAGGAAGCCAGATCCTGTCGCTCCTCTGCATTAAATCCTCTCATTTTTTTCTCACTTCACTAGGGGGTAAAAGCCAGAGTATTTTGATGCCACGTCTTTGAACCGATCTGCCCCGTCCTTCGTGTTCATTGTGCTCCAGTTACATGCAGCTCGACGCTCAGCGACCTCATCACGTGCGCCCCCTCCCCCCTTCCCCCCGCCATGGGGCCTTTGCTTATCCTTCTCCCCTCGGCCTGCATGCACCTCTCTGTGGCTTGGGCCCCCACAGCCTTTAGGTCTCTGCTCCAGTGTCAACTGCCCTCCCCCTTCAAATGCGCAATCAGTCCCTCCCCATCACTTTTCATCCCCACTGCATGGCTCTTCTTACCCTCTCAGTACTTATTACCAAGGTACATATTTCTGTATATGTGTCTTTTATGCATGAAAGTATTCATTCCTTAAGAACCGAGACTTGGCCCCGTTGGTTCACTGCTGTATTCCCAGCGCCTGGCAACAGTATGAGCTCGGTACCTTTTTGAATGAATGAATGAATGAATGAGTGAATGAGTGAACAGCAGGTTGAGAGTCCATGAGTAAGAGTAGAACGAAGTTGGCTACTTAGGGAATAGCGAAGAGATGAGTTTGGAGGCGGGTGGTGGGGACATTACATGGCAACGGCATGGTGAGCAGGTCTGGATCAGGCACGCATGCGTGTTGGGGTGCACGTGATTGTGGTCTCTTGGGAGGCAGAGAGGGTTGCTGACAGCCTGGAGAGGCTGGCAGGGGATCAGATGTTCCAGTTTGGCTGATGGAGAGCCCCTGAGGTTCTTCCAAGAAGGAGCTTCAGACAGGAGAACAAGATGTCTGGAGGCGTCTTCTGCTGGCCGTGAGCAGGAGGGACGACAAGGGGTGGAGCAGGACGGCAGGTGACCTGTCAGAGGCAAGAAGGAGGGGCTCTGGAGTCAAGTGGTCCTACTGTGGCTCCCCTCATCTGGACCCTGGCCCTTCATACGCGTGCTCTTGTAGCACCCTCCTATTTGTGCATCAGAATGATTTTTGTACCACTTGGATCTAATCAGGCTGCCCCCCCCCCCGGAGCCCTCGTTGCTTCCTACCTCCCCTCCGTTCTTAGTGTGTCCACACGAGCCCTCAGGACGTGGCTCTCCCACCCTCTACCCTTCCCCCAGGGCATGCTGACTCCCTTCTTTTCTCCCACCTTTACTGATCCTTCTGTGTAATTCATTCTTGTGATCAGTAAACCGCTAGTGGGGCTCCTCTGTTCTCTAGAAACAGAGCAGCAAGAACAATGGACATGGCCACTGCCTACCTGCCCTTGTTCATCTGGAAACCCTTGCCCTTTCCCAAAGGCCATGTTCCTTCTACTCTTAGATGCACATGGCAGAAGGTGATGTAAGCATGGAGTGAAGATGTTGCTTCCTGTCACTGAAAAAGTCCAGGGGTAGACTGTGTGGACTTCAGGCACGGATGGATTCAGGGTCTCTCTCCGGATCTTGGTTCCTTCCTTGGGAGTTCTGCCCCTCCATGGATACAGGCGGCGGCTAGCAGCCCCAGAGTCACACCTATCTGCCCGACAACCTCAGGAGGTCTCCGTCTCAGCCGCTGGGTGCAGTTACCTGAAGAAAGTGGATCAGGTGGCAAGCAGGCCAAAGGAAGATGGTCCCACAAACGTCCAATTCTAATGACAGTTCCCCCTTCTTCTCCATCCCAGACAGGGGCCAAGCTTTTCTCCCCTGAGTATCCTGCTAGTTGGGCTCAGGGTCTCTTGTCCTCCTCCCTCCAGATCCCTGTGTCCATGTGTTCCAAGGACTGCGAGCCTGGGCAAAAGAAGAAGCCTGTGGGCATCCATCCCTGCTGCTTCGAGTGTCTTGACTGCCTTCCAGGCACCTTCCTCAACCGAACTGCAGGTAGGACTTGCAGACCCACACCCCTGCCCCGCCCCGCCTCCGCCCCGCCCCACCCCTGCCCCGCCCCGCCCCAGGCTCTCAGGGCTCTTCATCTTCGGTAGGGTTTCTGGCGTCTCACCCAGGGACAGTGTCAGATCCCAGTGTATCTCCTTAGGAGCTGGTGAAGGGAAAAATCTTCAGCGCACACTATTAGGGAGGGCAGCAGAAGGAACAGCCCTCACCTAAGCAAGGCTGTCACTGATTCCCCACTCCACACACACGTAGTCAGACCAGAGAATTTCCACTGGATGGATGAATGAATGAATGAATGAATGAATGGCTCTGTCCTTAGAGGAAATGCTCCTGGCAGGTGGGGACAGGATCTGATTTATCTGTCTGACCTCCCCATGCCTAGTATAATTCCGAGCATATGATGTTGGCTCAGTGAATATTTATTAGTGACATCCTTGATTACATGAAT
This sequence comes from Spilogale gracilis, assembly GCA_004023965.1. Taxonomy (NCBI): domain Eukaryota; kingdom Metazoa; phylum Chordata; class Mammalia; order Carnivora; family Mephitidae; genus Spilogale; species Spilogale gracilis. The sequence continues at coordinate 75,203 of PITA01007507.1, read as the reverse complement.
TAACATCTCCCCTTATAGATCATAAACTCTGGGAAGATGGGGACAATGTCTTCTCTCTGTCCGTATTAGTGTTGAGCACAGTTCGCAGTTGGGGCTCAAATTATTTTGTTCCTGACCTCCCTGATTAGTAAATTAAGTGGCTAGAGCCATCTATCAGAGTACTTTTTATGTGCCCAGCAGAGCACAGAGTAGGTACACAGCAAAAGTTGGTTGGATGATTTCACAGGCTTTTCCTCTCCTGGTTGGTCAGTAGCCTGAAGACAGGAGGCTAGGTTTTATCCATGTCTGTGGCCTCCCACCTCAGATGCTCATCGTCATGGAGGGCGCTTGGAAAAGCACTGGTGGAATGAATTCTTGACCTAAATGCAAATGTTTATCCCACCAGAGGGTAAGGTCTTGGAAGGAAGGAAATACCGTTGTTAGGATCTGAGTCAAGGGAACTTCCATTCAAATCTTGTCTCTGTAACTTACTGTCTATAACTTACTGTAACTTACAGCTTTTGTGGCTGCCTAAGCCTTAGGTTCCTCATCTGTGAAATGGGCTTGCACTGAGAAGTGGATGGGCGGGTGGATATAAAGGACGCCGCAAGGGGTGGCTAGGATTGTAGGCATTGCCCTTAGCTTGCCCCCGCCCCTGAGGCTTGGCAGGTGCGGAGCCCAGGGCGTGGCTGTCAGTGAGGTGGGTGTGGCTCACAGAAGCTGCCCTCTGCTCTTCCAGATGAATTCGACTGCCAGTCCTGCCCAGGTTACGAGTGGTCCCATAGGAATGACACGTCCTGCTTCAAGCGGCGGCTGGCCTTCCTTGAATGGCATGAGGCCTCCACCATCATCGTGGCCATGCTGTCCATCCTGGGCTTCCTCAGCACCCTGGCCATCGTGGTGATCTTCTGGAGAAACCTACACACGCCCATGGTCCGCTCAGCTGGGGGCCGCATGTGCTTCCTGATGCTGGTGCCGCTGCTGCTGGCTTACGCCATGGTCCCCATGTACGTAGGGCAGCCCACGTTCTTCACGTGCCTCTGCCGCCAGACCTTCTTTACCCTCTGCTTCACCACCTGCATCTCCTGTATCACTGTGCGCTCTTTCCAGATCGTCTGCATTTTCAGGATGGCGCGGTGCTTCCCGCGTGCCTACGGCTACTGGGTCCGCTACCACGGGCCCTGTGTCTTTGTGGCGTCCTTCACGGTGCTCAAGGTGGTTATCGTGGTGGGCAACGTGCTGGCCATGAGCGCCAACCCCACCGCCCGCGCTGACCCCGATGACCCTAAGGTCATGATTCTGTCCTGCAGCTACGGTAAGGCGCTGCTGTCCAACACCAGCCTGGACCTGCTCCTGTCGGTGGCGGGCTTCAGCTTCGCCTACATGGGCAAGGAGCTGCCCACCAACTACAACGAGGCCAAGTTCATCACCTTCTGCATGACCTTCTACTTCACCTCCTCCATCTCCCTCTGCACCTTCATGTCTGTCTACGAGGGCGTCCTGGTCACCATTCTGGACCTCTTGGTTACTGTGCTCAACCTTCTGGGCATCAGCCTGGGCTACTTTGGTCCCAAATGCTACATGGTCCTCTTCTACCCGGAGCGCAATACACAGGTCTACTTCAGCAGCATGATTCAGGGCTACACCATGGGGAAGGACTAGCAGGAGGCCGGAGGGCTGAGCCCTGGGAGATAGACACCGGTGGCCTTGCTTATTCAACCCCAGCTGGGCACAGGGACGCCACCCCATCATCTCCTCACCTGCTCTGATTTGACTTCCTCGCCCCCCACTCCCTCCCGCCAGGTTCTCTGCATCCTGGCCATGTTTTCCCACCTGGTGGTGATGCCTAAAGATATTCACACTCTCCTTGTAGCAGTCTGGCTCCCCAGACACTGTTCCCCACTCTAAGAAAAGCACCTATTGTCTCCAAGGTGACCTATTGTCTCCAAGGCCCGGCTGGAGTTAAATAGCTGACAGTCGCCATCTGGTGGTCATCGTTAGTGTCTGCAGGCTCGGGCTCCTTCCCTTTTCAGTCCTGTTCACACAGTAAGGGAGGGAGACCCTGGAGGGCTGGGCTGAGGCTGGTGTGGGGGGATGTCTGCCCCCTCCCCCCGAGGGGGGAGTCACTAGCTCCGCAGGTGTTTGTGCCTCCCCTGTCAGACTTCCCCAGAGCCTGGGACCCAGCTTCTCTGAGTAATGGCTGGGTTTTGGGGCTGCTTCATGAATGTATGGGAAAAAAACTCCCTTGGGTGAATTGAATGAGTTTCCTTCTTATTTCCTCTGAGAAAGAAGATTTCAGTTGGAGCCCTCGGTTTCTATACCAGCATTACCACTTCTGAGCTGTGTTCTTTGGGCCAATTATTTACTCTTTCTTCCACCTCCCTGTCTCTACAATAGGAACACTAGGGGCTTTGCGGGGACATTAAGGATCAGAGGGAATGTGTGTGTGGGGTGTATACAGGAGGTACTCAATAAATGCTAACCATTGCAAATCCACATGTCCCTTGAACCATCAGGGTCAAAGAAGGCTGTATTTCCTTTTTATCCCCAAATGTCCATGGTTCATATTCTAGTCTATGTACCAGCATCCGTTGGAAACTAGTTTGACCCCCAATAAATTCTGGGTGTTATCTGGGGGTTACTTGGGCCTCATGTGTGCTCCGGAGCCAGGGTGGGCCATGGTACTGCCATCTCGGCACTGCCGAATCTTGGAGAAGATGCTGTTCTGGGTGTGGCTGTGCCTATGCCCATTACCCTTTTTTTTTTTTTAATATTTTATTTATTTTGACAGAGAGAAACACAGCTAGAGAGGGAACACAAGCAGGGAGAGTGAGAGAGGGAGAAGCAGGTTTCCTGCTGAGCGGGGAGCCCAATGTGGGTCTCGATTCTGGGTCTCCGAGATCATGACCTGAGCCGAAGGCAGTCGCTTAACCAACTGAGCCACCCAGGCGCCACCGTATGCCCATCACCCTTGATGGCAGGAGGAGCCCTGACTTTTCTGCCTCCCAGGCTCACCAGGGAGCCAACTGCTGCCCAGAGAGGCTGAGTGACCAGCCAAGGGTGGCCAACCAGAAGGTGGGAACCAAGTGTCAGAGCCTCAGGCTTCTTGAAGACTCAGTGACTGGGGTGAACTAGTGATGGTCTCAGATCTCCCCCGGGTGGAGTTTCCAGATTGGCCCCACACCCTCTCTGGAAGTAACTTCCTGAAGCTCATTTGCAGCCCAGAGGGCAGGACTATCTCCTTCTTGTCCTGAATTTAACTCTTTCATGCTTCCAGGAGGTGGGTGGTGGGATCTGGGTTAGAGTCCCCTGGAGTTTGGGAGAAGGCCTTCACATTGTGGGACTGCTTCTCCACGACAGCGGGGACAGTCCCTGTTTGTCTCCCCAGAGCTGGCCCTTAGCAGGTGCTCCATGAATATTGATGGGGCAGCTAAATCACTTCACTCCCCGCACTTCTCCACCACTGCTTCCTTGAGCCACGGCGTCCTTAACTCCGTGCATTCTCTCGTGGCCTCGGGTGCCGGACCTTGAGCGCCCCTGAGAAATACAAAAAACTCCACCTGTGCTCGTTGTGATGAGGACAACAGTGAATGTGAATTACCCTTCCTGTGGGCTTTGCTACATCATTCACTCTTTCTTCCCCAAACTCCATCCGTCCTGTCCTGTTAGAGTCCTCGTTTTATAGATGGGGAAAGAAGGGCCCTCCAAGAGGTCATCAAACTTCCCCAGCCCCTCACAGCCCGTCCCCAGAGCCACGACCTTCTGTGGAGTAAGACCCAGACTCCCTGGGGAGCTGGTGTGGGGGTGGGGGCTCCTAATCGCAGTGGCAGGGGAATGCAGTCTCTCCACCGGGTGCTATGGTGTGTTGGGGGGTCTCTGATTTTAGGGAGACGGCTGGTGGATGCAGTGCCCGGGGGAGACTCTGGGGGAAGCTGGCATCTGGAAAGAGCAATGAAGGGCATGGAAATGCCTGGAATGCAGGGCGTCTGAGTGTGTGGCTAGCGCATGAGACATCAGGGGCAAAGGTGAGGCGCCAGGAGGCTGGGGGCTGAGGGTGCCTGGTGTGAGAACCAGGCTTGGAAAGCTAGCTGTGGCTACATGTGGGCGACCCTGACCGGGCATCTGAACTTGTCTTCCTGGGGCCCACTGCCCGTGTCCATGTGCAGAGGACAACATCCTGGGTCCCCCAAGGGCTCTTCCTGGCTGTCCCTCGCCTCTGTCCTCTTCCCACAGTCCTGAGCCCTGGCCTGGCTCACTAGCTGGAGACTGTGGGGAAAGACCCCAAGGGTGGACCACTGCGTGTGCACAGCCCTCCTCCGTGCCCTGCTCCTGGGTCCCAGGAGACCTCACCCAGCCCCGAGCTTCTAGGGAGGAGCTCTGCTGCCTGCCCCTGGGTGTGACAGTGTCCTGTCCCCCTCGCCCTCGGAACCACATTGCCAGGCTTAGGGAGTTTTGAGCTCCTAATTCTCTTTTCTCAGGTGGTTCTGATGCTTGGTTTAAACATTTTTAAAAAAGAGATAATGACCTCCTTTTCCGGGTTCTGCCTTGCGGACCGCCAGTAGAGAGGGAACCCTGGCATCCCACCGACCTCAGAGGCATCTGCTCCAGGCCTCCTTCTACAGCTGCCCTGAGCTGAGCTCCTCATCCTTCTTGTTCCCCTCCAGTGACGGGAGGCTCACAGAGGGCAGCGATAGCTGGTTGAAATTTTTCTTAGATTGAATTAAACCTGACTCTTTGGGATTTCTATTTATGGACCTTAGTTTCATCTTTGGGGACCACGAATTCAATCTCCCTCCTCTTTCTCATGATGGTCTTTTGTAGGTAGCGGCAACAAGAATAATTGCCTCTCGAGGGGCGCCAACCCTGTGACAGGTGCCTCACACTGGCGAGCTCTAATCCCCGCGCTGTCCCTGCCTGATGGGTGCCTGGGACCGTCCGTGATCATGTGTTAATGCCTGCCAGCATCCCCCTCTCTCCTGCCTTACCTGGCAGCCCCTGTCCTCCCAGGAGAGATCTATGTCGTTCTGGGGAAGCTGACCCTGTCCTGGCTCCTGGGGGTAGACACGCTGGTGAACCGCGCAGAGGGTCGGTCTAATCAGAGAGGCTCTCGGGAGTTTTCCCGGCATGAGGACCCTTTCTGTAGGAACTGAGTAGGGCTGAGACACAGTAGCTCCTATAGGACCACAGGGCAAGTCAGCCATAGAGGGGAGCCAGACTCTGCAGAAGATAAAGTGGGAGGGTAGAAAAACTGGGTCTTTGGAAACTTTTGAACTGGCGGATCCTGTCTGAAACCAGCCCCTCTGACATCTTCCTGAGCCCCTGCATGCCCGCTGATGCTGACGGTAGCTGCAGTTGGGTGTTTTGGCCCAGGCAGCCCAACACATCTTTACCCTGCTGAAGAGGAAACTGAAGCTCAGAGAGGCTGATGAACTTGCTCAGGGTCACCCAGCTTGTAAGTCGGGGAGCTGGGATTTGGAGAATTGGAGGATATGGTTTCGTGCTCTCAGATCATCTCTTTTTGGTCTAAAGGTCATCAGTTGCTCTTTGGACCTGATTTGGGGTGCCGTCCTAGTCCTCTCCTTGGGGCACACTCTGACCTGTAAACATCTCTCTTAGGGCATCTCTTGAGCTTCCCTCTCCTGGGCCCCTGACACTCTTCCCACGCCAGTCCAGCTGCGTGATGTCCCCTCAACCCCGGTGGTCTCAGACTTTCCCAGCTCCAACCCCTTCCGTGGCTCCCCAGCGCCTACAGGACAACACCCGGCCTCCTCCGTGTCCGCTCAGGTGGTTCAAAAATCTGGCTCTTGCTTGCCTCTCCAGCATCACCTCCCAGGGGCTCTGGTGGGCTCCCTGCTCTTCCTCCCAGTGGCTCCTGCCTAGCGTCACACCTCTGCTCAAGCTGGCCCTTCTGTCTTCTCCCTGCCAGCCTCACAAGGGTCCCTCAAGGCCCAGTTTAAATGCTTCCTCCTTGAGGGAGCCTTGCCTGCCTTGGGGCAGAGGAAATCCTTGGTACTCCCAGAGCTGCTTGAGTTTAAGTCCCGTCCTGCTGACATGCCTTTCTGGTCTGGGACCCCCTGAGTCAGGGCAGGCTGTTCCTGTGTGGCCTTTGTCTCACCTGTCATGTCCCCTCTAGGGCATTTGCTGTTTGAGGACTGGGCACTTGTTGGCCTGGCCTTTTGCTGGGCTGGCACCAAGCTGATGGGAGCTGGGAAACCTGGTTTCCAGCCACAGCCTCCTAGCTGCTCTCCCGGCTTCTGCCCTGGTCCCCACAATAGGCAGGCTGTTTCTTTGACAACCTAGGTTATTTCCTATCTGTCCTCTGCCCAGTGCCCGGGGCTCCCCATCTCTCTCAGATGAAGAGCCCTGGTCCTTGTGCTAGCATCAGACCCACAGGGCTCCCCACCACCTCCCCCACCTCGCTGTGAACACCCCTCCCGCTACACCTCTGCAGCCATGCTTGCCTCCTCACTGTCCACAAATGTGTCGTGTATATGCCCCAGGGCCTTTGCACTGGCCATTCCCTCTTCTTGAAATGCTCTTCCTCAGATTGTCACGTGGTTGGTTCCTCCTGCTTGGCATTCTCCCTTAATGCTCACCATGAATACCCTATACATGTTACCTCTTTGGCTTGTGTGTTGTGTGTTGTTTTTCTCCTCCAAGAGACCATAAGCTCCTTGAGGGCGGGAGTTTCATCTGTTTTGTTCACCTATGTGTCCCAAACACCAGAAAAGCGCCTGGCACAGAGAAGGCTCTCTGCAAATGCTGGTTGAGTGAAGGAATCAATGATGGGCCAGAACTATTAACAGATCGTGCAGGCAGAAGCCAGGAGAGTCAGGCGCAGGTCGGGAGGGGAAGGAGGTCATGGTCCAGGTGAGTGGCCCAGGTCTGCAAGCAAGCGAGGGTGTCGGAAGGCATAATCCCTCATGCATTCATTCGCTTGCTCATGAACTCACTCACTCAACCAGGGGTTCGTGAGCACTGCCGGGGTCAGGCCCTTGCAGCATGAAGGGAACAGCGTGGGCCAAGAGGACGGTCTCTGTGCCCAGGCAGCTTGTGTCCGAGTGGAGGAGGACTTGGGACACCAAACGGAGGGAGATGAAGGGAGAGAGTGGAAGGGGCGGAGGGACAGAGAGGGGAAGAGAGAAAGAGAGGGAGGGAGAGGCATCCGGCTGCGTGACTCATGTTCACGGGGTTATAATTTCCTCTCCTGTGGAGTGGGGTGATGGTCATGGTGCCCACCCCCCAAGGTGCACATGAGCTGTCCCATGAAAACACAGGGTGCCTGGCACAGAGTGTCACGTGTTAGCTATGGCCATTGTCAGGAACTTGGACTTTGTCCTAAGAGAGGCAACTAAAGAACATGGGTCCCGGAGAGGAGGTGGGAGGCCCCCTGGGGGTCAGCCACCAGGTCCAGCTGAGTGAGGATGGTGGCCTGGATCGCTGGTGCCATGAAATTGGGGCATCGGTCCTTAGTGACCGGTAGGCCCTGAAAGGATACTGGGGTGGGTGGGAGCGGCTGGAGAAGCAGCCTGTGGGTGGGTCTGGGCCACACTAGGGACCCCTTTGTTCAGCCTCTTTGCAGCTGGCTCCCAGCCCCGTGCCCAGTGCTGACCTGCACCCTAACGTCCAGGATGGAGGGAACCGGCAGCAGCTTGTAGACATTCTGGGACTTGGGGGCCATGTGAGCCCCTCATCCCTGCTCACTCCCCCTCCAGCAACTGCAGTGTCCTCCCAGTCTGACCCTCCCTGGCCGGGTGTCCCCCCAGGCCCTCCCCCCCACCCCGGAGGCCCTCAGACCTGCTTCCATCCGGGCGTGTGTGCCGGGTGGGCGGGCGGAGAAGGGCTTCTGGAGGGGAGAGAGAAGCGTGGGGTTTCTGTACAATAACGTCTAGGCCCATCTGCTTCCAGTTAGCAGCTCCGGGTGAGCCTAATTGGCAGATCAAACCATTCGATGTTCCCTGTTAGATAAGTAGTCAGAGGAGCCCCAGTGGAGCCTGACACTTTCTGGACAGAGCCCAAGCCCTGCGTCCGACCACCGCGGGGCCCAGGGTGCTAATATGAACCAGACCCTCTTGCACAGAAGCAGGAAGACATTAACAAGTGTCAAAGATCTTTGAAGCGCCGGGGAGAAGCGGTTCTGCCTCTGCCCCCCACCCCCCGCACTGACGAGGGGGGTCCGGTGCTTCCCACACGAGCTCTGACGTGGAGGAGGTGGGAGGAGCACTCAGGCAGGTGGCTTCCTGATGGTGATGGTGGTGGCTGGGACATCCAAGAGTCAGAGAGATGCTCGGCGAGGGGGTCCTCCGTTCTCACTCCCCGTGGGACGTGCTGGGGGCCATGTGACCTGAAGGCGTGGACTGCAGCTGTGGGACTTTGGGCCCCCCACCTCCCCAGGCACATTTCCAAGGCCCAGGGAGGTACTGTGGTGCGGCTTTTCTGTGTTGATTGACAGAGGTGTTCCGGGAAGAGAAGGCGCAACCATGACAGAGGCAGTGGGTGCCATTTATGAGTGTTTCCCGAGGGCCGGGGCATGTCTAGGATCACACCCACATCATCCCATTTGATCTCATAGCCCCGCACTGGGGCTTCTATCCCCACTTTGCGGATGAGAAGACTGAGGCTCATGGGCATCCTGGATCCCCGTGGGGTGATGGATCCAGGTCTAAGTGAAAGCAGCAGTGATCCTTCTAGTCACTAGGGTGGGGGTACCCATGTAGTAGCCTTCCTAGTGACACGGGCAACACACAACATGATAAAGTCCCCACAACAATGGCTGCCATCAAGGAGACAGGGTGGGGAGCTGTGAAGGAGGGCAATACTTTTTGTTCTATCATCTGTTCACGATTTTGTTTCATCCATCTAGCCACCTTGCAACACACGTCATACTGCCATCAGGATGGTGATGAAGGGGGTGGCTGCTCAAACAGAGTAAGGGAGAGGAGGCTACAACAAAGAACACCCCCAAATGCTTATACACAACAGAAGTTATTTCTCTTATTGGTAATAATCTGGAGGTGTGCAGTGGAGAACTGATGGGCAACTTTTCCACCCTCTGCATGTAGCATCTATCTCAGCCCAAAGTGGCTGCTCTAGCTCCTACCCTCACAGCTGCATCCCAGCCAGCCGGCAGGAGATGACCATTCCCTTTCAGGCACAACCTAGAAGTGACACATAGAATTTTCTCTCATATGCCATTGACTAGAGTTTAGTCACCTAGGTACACCCAGCTGCAAGGGAAGGTAGGAATGTATTATTTAGTGGGCATCTCTGGTGGATGTTATAATGTGTCACCCAGGTCCCCCTTTAGGTCTGAAGAACTTCTTTCTGCTGCTGCTGGGAGGGAAGCCAGCAGATAGTCCTCAGCCCTTTCCAGAATGGCTCCGGGCTGGAGAGCTGTGTCCCCCTAGGGCAGCTTGCATGCCGGTACTGGATGCTGCGGGAACACCAAGGAATGTCAAGGCCAAATCTCTTAGGTACAATACAGGACAGCTGTGAAGAGGTCTTCACGGGGTCTGCAGAGACCTTCATTGAGCCAGAATTGCAGCCCTGTCTCTCCTCGGGCCCTATCCCACTCCTTTCTCCAATAAGCCTGCCCACTAGTGTCCATCTTGGGCTCTGTTTCCCGGGAGAAGAACCTGCAAGGGCCTCCATCAAGTACACAGCGAGTGTGCCGTTAAGGGAAGAAGGGACAACTGCCACAGATAAGGAGCAGCAACCAGCTTTGAGGTGGGGCTGGCTTCATCGCGGGGTAATGGGATGTTTTGCGCTGTCACAAGGCCACTTACTGTGACGACGCTGGTCATGGCCATGATGGGAGTAGGAAGCCATGAAAGTTGAAGGTTGGGTATGATCCCCTGGGGTAGGCTCACCTGCTCACTGAACCCCAACCTGGAAACCATTCACTCTGAGTCCTTGCCTCATGTGTGGGCTCCAGGGGGGCTGCTCTCCTCTCTTCTCCTGAACCACTGTCACCTGCTTTCTAGCTGCTCAGGCTCCTAGTCGCTCCTCCTTGTGGCCAGCCTGACACCTGCGATGGAGAGGTCCCGTCTGTTGCTTCTCCTCTTCAGTTTCAGCACTAAGCTTGTCCAATTCTTCCAGTTCCATTTTCTTCCCACTAATCAGGCATCTGGCCGTCCCTGAGTGGGGTGGGGAGGACTCAGCCCTCTCACGTCTCCAGGTAGATTTCTGGGTTCAATGTCAGCTGTAGGGGGTTCCCTCAGCTCCATGGTGCAACCCAGTTTAGGCCCACTCAGCAATGATGGTGGAAAGGTGTGGATGGTAGTGAGGATGAAGATGACTATCATGGTGGTGTTTATGTTGGGGGTGAAGGTGGCCGTGTTTATGTTGGTAGTTGTGCTATTGGTAGTAATGGTGGTAGTGTGGTGATGGGCTGGTTGTGTTGGTGATGGTGGTGGTGGTGATGGTGATGGGTCAGTTGTATTGGTGATGCTGGTGATTGTCCTGGTGATGTTGGTGATGGTGGTGGTGGTATTGGTGTTGGTGATGGTGAGGAGCTGGTTGTGTTGGTGATGGTGGTCCTGCTTATATTGGTGATGGTGATGATGAAGGTAGTGATGGTGATGGGTTAGCTGTATTGGTGACGTCAATGATTGTCCTGGTGATATTGAGAATGGTGGCGCTGGTGGTGGTTGTATTGGTGTTGGTGTTAGGGATGATGATGGGTTGGTTGTACTGGTGGTGTTGGTGATGGTGGTGATTGTATTGGTATTGGTGGTGATGGCGATGGGCTGGTTGTGTTGGTGTTGGTGACGGTGATGGGCTGGTTGTGTTGGTGTTAGTGATGGTGCTGGTGCTGGTGATGGGTTAGCTGTATTGGTGACGTCAATGATTATCTGGTGATACTGGTGATGGTGGCAGTGGTGGTGGTGACAGGGAAGATCATGTTAATGCTGATCCTTTTCTTTCTGGCTGAATGCCTTTACTAAGCCTCTTAATGGGGCCAAAAGCCAAGGTCACTTCTCTCGCTTCGCTTACACTAGCAGGGTGTAGACTTTGCTCTTTGTCAGATCTGGATCATTAGAAGATCCACCCAGATTCTGGCTGGTGTGGAGAAGAATGTGGATGGTCTAGAATGGGGATGAACTCTGGTGGGCAATGCTGTGTTTTCCCCAGCCCCCACCTCAATCCCCTTCTGTGGAAAAGTACGGGCAGGCCTGACCAAACCCCTGAGTCCTAGGGGCAGACCTTGGGCTTGCTGCATGACAGAGAGAGCACTGGATGGATGGAGAGAAGAGACTGAGTCCTGGTTCTGACTCCCTGAATGTCTGGCAAATCCTTTTGCCATTCTGTGCCTCAGTTTCCTCACTTAAGTAATGAGGGGTGGGACAAGAGCTGAAGGTTTAAGCTGCTTCTTACAGTGGCACAGGACTGCCTCTGGGGCCATGGTGACACGGAAAGTCCACACTGGCCTCTCTTGGTAACCCTGCCTGGGCTTGCCATCATCTTGCTCGGCTGGGCCTCTGCCCTGGTACAGTCTGATCACCTGAGGACCATGTGAGAGAGAGCGAGTGGGTGGTGTAGCCGGTCCCTTCACAGCTGTGGGTGGTTTTACTCGTGGCTTCCTCTATGAGTGTGCGTGTGTGCGTGTGTGTCTACCTTCAGAATATGACCTCTTCCAGCCTGACCCCTCCTCATCTCTGCCCCGGATTTCTGGGCGGCCCCTCACTGGTCTCCCAGATTCTGCCTGTGCTGCCTCTATAGTTTGTTAAGCACACATTATCAAAGTACCCTTTGAAATCCAAGTTAGCTCTTGCCACCCGCCCTGCTCAGATGGCTCCCCAGCCCATCAGAGTGGAAGCCAGAGTCCTGATGGGGGGGCCCACAAGACTCTACCTCATCCCTCTGCTCCCCTCTGCTCTCACTCCTGTCTGTTCTCCCCTCTGCTTGCTTAGCTCTGGACACACTGACCACCTTGCTCTTTTCTTTTCTCTTTTCTTTTCTTTTCTTTTCTTTTCTTTTCTTTTCTTTTCTTTTCTTTTCTTTTCTTTTCTTTTCTTTTCTTTTCTTCTTGCTGTTTCTTGAGCACATTAACCACTCATACTCCCTCACCTCCGGGCCTTTGCACATGCTAGGTCCTCAGGCTGGAAGGCATGTCTGCCTGGCTGGTTCCTTCACCTTCTTTTGAGTCCATATTCCAATAGTCCCTCCTCAGTTACACAGTCCCGAGCCTCCTCCTGTGTAGGGCCACACCCGTACCCCATACACATGCTCCCTATCCTGCCTCCACGCCCTGCTTTGCTCTAAGATCCATTCCACCATTAGGTGGGGAATGTCTTTCACTGATTCATCTTGTTTGTCTCCCAGTAGAAGGAGGTTTTGTTGGCTTAATTCTCTGCTGCATCCTTAGTGTGTGGGTATATAATGTGTGCTTAACAGACTATAGAGGGAGCACAGGCAGGATCTGTGTTAATGAACTTCTGTGTGCTTGTGTACCCATATGGCGGTGGGGACACCAATACCGCTGAATGGATTCAAAGACGCAAGCACGGCCCTGGCCTGTCTGGCAAGGGGGCTGGGGAGGGGGGCTTGGACTTGGGGCGAGAGTCCAGCACTGAGTCCTGGTGCAGCCATTTGGGGTGTTATGCAGGTGGGGGGGCTCCTGCAGTTCCTGGTGGCTTGCTTTCCCAGTCTGTAAGTGGGACAGAAGGGTGCACATGCAGGGAAAGGGCCCCACACTCCCTGATAAGACCACTGCTGATTGGAATTCCTAAGCCTGGAGAGTCTGTGACATCAACCACTTCTTAAGAGGCCAGGGATCTGAGTTGGCCTAGCACCGGGCTTAGGAACCTGCTTGAGGCCACCGTGTCCCCAGGCCTTTGAACCGTGATGCTCGTCAGAGCCTTCTGGTCTAGGAGGGAGGCTGGCCAGATCTTTCCAGGGCCTCATGTGACCATGGCCACCAGGGATGTGGAAGGAGCCCCTGTCCCCAAAGAGGGTGATTCTGAGTCCAAAGGAAGGAGGGGGCCGGCCACATGGAAGGCAAGAGCTCTGGGCTGGGAGTCAGAGGACCTGGACCGATTCCCAGCTGGCCATTGGGGACCACTATGCCCTCGGGACCCACTCAACCCTCTGGGCCTCAGGCTCCCCATCTGCCGAGAGGGGGACCATGTTGCCTCCTGCATTGGGCCAGGGTCCTGAGCCATGGGACTGCGGCCTGGCCTTCCTCACACCTCTCACCCCTCCGCGGTCTCCTGCCTGGGCTCTCCACCTCTGCGGCTCCTTTCCCAGGGGTCAAGTGTGTGTGTACCACTCGGGTGAGGCCACTGAGGGCCCTCTTGTCGAGAGCAGTGCCCAGTGTGACCCCGCTGCCTCACGTCAGCCTGCCGGCTTCACACAGCTCACCCAAAGGAGCCTATTGAACCTAGTCTTTAGATGGGAGACAAAAATGAGGAATTTGAGAAAGAATTCCATTTGTGAAATTGCCATGCCTTTCTTCCTGGGAGGACCAGTGATCTCCTCACTCTGACTTGGGGTCTCAGTTCCCCATGGTGTCTAACTTGGGTACGAAGCTTCCCGGGAGGTTCTGAGGATGAGTCTTATGCTAGACCTTGGTACCGGGGTCTCCCCTCAACCCCAGCTTGTTCTCAGGATGGTGACCTGGCTCAGGTGCTCCTGGAAAGCCAGCTGAGGACCAGGCAGCAGCCCTGTGAAGGACAATTCCGGAAATCGACAGCAGATGGAGCTGTTGACCCCAGTCCTGGGAAAGGGGAGGGCTTGCCCCTGCTGGTCTCAGGAGCTCCTGGCTCCAGGCGCTCATCTGGCTTGGCAGGGTTTGGGGTCCCCTCTCCTCAGAGCCCTGGCCCAGACTCTGGGCACACCCTCTGTGGCCCGTCACGGGTTGGGGAAAGGCCCTCGTGGGACCCACAGCTGAGAGGGGAGCATGGTGGTGCAGACACACACAGACACGCGCCCGCAGGGACAGCGCGCACGCCTCTTCAGCCCTGCCTGCACGGAGCCGAACGCCCTGCCTGACTGTGCTCACGGACCATGTGTGTGCTTCCCCGTAACCGACGTGCATGAGGGTCTGCCGGGCTGGGGTGCACGGCAGAGAGGAGGCCTCAAAGAAGGGCCCTGGCTGTGTGCATTCTGTGGATAACATGCGTGTGCAGACGCTCACATCTGTGGTCTGTGTGTGCACCTGTGACAGGTGTGGTCTGCGGGTGGGGACGCACAGGTGTGTCTGCGTGTGCACACGTGTGAGTGGGTGTCGTGTGTGCGTGAGCACTCCAGCATTGCCTCCCTCCAGGCACAGTTTGCAGCTGTGTGTGGACAAGGGTGTCCGTGGCTGCCCATGCATGCACGTGTGTGCATGTGTGCGAGTGTGGGGGTCACAAGCCCCAGGCTGGGCTGAGGGACCAGCAGTCCAGAAGGAATGACACAGCGTCTGAGCCATGCAGAGGTTGTGGCTGGAAAGACAAATCGGCCTCTTGTTGGGAGAGTGAGGCTGAGGCAGGGACCCGGCGCCCTGAGACCCTGGCCCAGACCTGGGAGGGAGGGAACAGTCGTGCACAGCTGGGACGCTGGGCAGAGCTGGCATATTGTGCTTATGAGTAAGGGGAAGTGTGCTCCGTCCGTGCCAGGCCCTGGACTCCTGCTCTCACCTGCCCACCTCCTGAAGTCTGCCTCTTCCAGATGAGGAGACTGAGGCTCAGGGAGGCAGAGACAGTTCCCAGGAAGCGGATGGTGAGGAAGTGGTGGGTCTGGTTCTGGAACAAAGTTCTGGCACTGAACCTTGCTCCTAAATCACCTCTGCCCAAAGTAAGCCCGGCCGGCAGGGCGTGATGCCACAGAGCATCCGCCCGAGGCAGGGGTGGGCCAGAAGGGCAGGTGTCAGGGGAAAGGGGAGTGAGGGTGAGAACCTGTGACACGTGGTGTGGAAAGGAGGCATGAAGGGCAGCAAAAGGATCCCAGTTCTGTGGCAGGACCGCCTCCGAGCCTCTGCCCTCCACCGTGGGGCAGCCTCCGGGAGCCTCAGTTTCCCTGTGTGCTGAGCCCTGACCTCACAGAGGAAACCTGGTTGAGCACTGCCCATCCCCATTCTTCAACAGATGTTTATTGAGCACCCACTATGTACCAGGCATGGCTCTCGATGCTGGAGACATAGCAGGGAGCAGGACCCCCGAGCTCCCTGTGTGCACGAGCCGATGTTCCAGTATGCAAGAGAGACGAGAAAGAGGAAAGAGAAAGCACGATCAAGACACGTCACACTGAGGTAAGTGCTGGGATTATGACAGTGGCGGGGTCAGGACATATGTCTCAGGGGCGGCCAGGGGCTGGAGCCGGGGCAGGGGAAGCAGCAAGTACCCCAGGAGGGTTGAGGGGCAGGCCACACCAAGCTCTGGGATTTTATCCTCAGGTCACGGGGGAAGCCACAGGAAGGTCTAAGTAGGCAGAGCCCTGACACCACACCGGAGGAGAGTGCCCCAGAAGGCAGGAGCTCTGAGAAAACCCGCATGCGGGAAACATGGGCCACTGTCTCCGAACTCTGGATCCTGGACAAGCCCTCGGTCTCTTCCTTCTGCTCAGGTCCCTGTGTCCTGGGACTTCTGGCTCTTTCCCAGAGCCAGTTTTTCTAGGCCTGGTGTGTTTCTTTGGACCCGGGGGCTGAGCCCTGCAGGTGGAGACCCCTACCCAGCATAGAATTCCACCCTCGATTGGGCTCTTGTTGGCAGGGCGACTTTGGCCAAGTTACATCTCTGCAAGCCTCAGTTTCCCTGTATGTGCGGTGGGGATGGTGATGCTTCTCGGAGCACGGGATGGTGCAAAGAGGAGACATACTGGCGCCTGGAGAGGGCTCCTGACGGTGCCAGGCCCCACGTCGGGGCGCAGAAGGCTTAGCCGTTGCAATGGCGGCGCTTCCCGTCACACCCGGTGGCCTGTGTGGGCTGCCTCTCTCTCCCAACTGCAGTGTCTTCCCCTACAGATCACACCAGCTTCGGGAAGGGATAGCCAGAAACTCAAACGGGACCCGAGAATGTTCATGGCACAGAGTAGGTGCTCAGAAAATGTGCCATTGGGCTGCTACCTCTGGGAGGCGGGCACCGGGTCAGTGCAGCGGAGAGGGGGCCCCCTGGGCTACCCGGACCTCTCGGGCTCTCCCGTCAGCTGCCTCCCTCCAGTGTGCCCCAGGGAGTAGATGATTGGCAGTTTCCCTGCTCTCTTCCCTGCTCCTGATTTGTGTGTTTAAAATGTATCTGCAGACTCACACTGCATTTCTGGCCCAGCCTCCCTCTCTCCCTGCCCATGTCTCCAGGAGCAGAGCTAACTGCGTGCACAAGAGCTCGGGAAAGCACATGCCCCTGGCCCTTCCATGCCAGCACCATCTGGGATGCCCCATTTCTGTGAGAAGGTGTTGAGATTTCTTTTTATTTCCCCATCTTTGCCTGCACCCGTGGGGCCATGCACCCCCTCCCCAGCTGCTGGGCGATGCTCTCAGATCACAGGCCTGACATTTCGGTGTTTGTGTCTCTGTGCCAGGCAGGCACTAGCCCGCACAATTGATTTTCCCTGCATAATCGCCAAGCACCATCCATAACATTTCCTGTTCCCCATTGGCCCCTCCGGCTGCTTCCTCTGGGCCTCACGCTGGCATGCCCAGACCTTCTCTTCTTGGACTGGGCACTCTCTTTCCCAGTGCCAGAGAGAATGGCCCCCTGTCCCCACCACCACCTGTCCTCCACTCTCCATGAGCTGGTAGGACCTCCTCAATCTCCGGTTGCTCCCACCTTCCCATGTCCATTTGCATCATTGTCTTATGTTCTCTTTGGTTCTTCGAAGAGGAGGTGCCTTTCCCGCCTCAGGGCCTTTGTGCATCCTCTGTCCTCCAACAGAACTCCTGCCTGGTATCCCCAACATACTCCCCTTTTTGCCTAAGCTCACTCCAACTTGGTGTTCAGCTCTCAACTTAACTGTTACTTCCTCCAGGAAGTTCCCTTGGATTTCTCAGACCAGGTCAGGTTATTCCATTCCACTTCCGTTTTATATCCAACTCCTCTCTTTGTTGCTCTGTCTCTTCTGGAATGATTGATTGAAGTCTGCCCCTCACATTCCATTTGAGTAGGCGTTGTTCCCCTTTTGTTTCCTTCTGTGTCCCTTTGGCTCACCCAGTGGTGCTCAATAAATGCAGACTGAGTTGAATGCATGCTTATTGAATGCAGTCCTTCAAACAAAGGCCTGGCCTTTTGGCCAGCAAAATTTCCTTCCTGGGCACTCTTTGTACAAGGGGGCTAGTGGGTACGGGAAGGAGGGGCTGTGATGGCGGGTGGGGCCGGGCTCCTGAGGCCAGGGCCCAGGCTCGCTCCTCTGTCTTGGGCTAACATCTCTGAGAGGGCTCTGAGGAATACTTATGCAGTGATGACAGTTTCACTGTGGCTTGGGGGTGATGGTATAAAGCATTTCAGATAATGAGTCAGACAAGCCTGGGCTCCTTCCCTGACTCCATCACTTTCGGGATTCAAGAGAACCTTCAGGGACACAAGCTCGGTGTCCAGCAGCAGAGGAGAGGGTAAGGAAGATGAGCCCTAAACACACATACACATACATATGATGGGGTATGACGCAGAGTAAACGGGATGAGATCCTGCCGTTGGTGACAACATGGATGGACCCAGCAGGCAGTGGGCTAACTTGAGGTCAGTCCGACTGAGAAAGACAAGTACGGTTTCACTCCTATGTGAACTCTTAACAAAACAAATGGATAAACAAACAAAAAGCAAAAACAAAACAAAACAAAAAGGTAAAGAAAAAAACCCTTCAGTGTCTCAGTTTCCTTATCTGTAGAATGGGTAGAGCAGATGAGTAGAGCTCCACAGGGCAGGGCCGGGTGGATGGGAGGGGTGAATGAGAGGGTGTGCGGGAAGCTCCCGGCACAGCGCGCGGTCCGGGTGAGGTGCTGGATCGATGACTCTGGAAGGAAGACGTGATGAGGGCCTCAAGGCTGTTGCCGCCGCTCGGGATGATGATGGGTAGCATTTGTGACGAAGGTGATGAAGGGGGCAGTGTTGGTGCCTTTCCTGCTGCAGGTGGCTACTGGGGGTGGGGAAGCAGGGGTGGGGAAGCAGGGGTGAGGATGAGGGGGGAGATGCAGTCTGTCCCTTAAACAAACAACGTGGGTTTTGTGTCGGCAAATTTTTGTGCAGAAATGTCATTTTTCATCTTCGGGAATCATCAATCAAATAGCAACCTCACACACACACACGCACGCACGCACGCACACACACACACACACACGGTAGGAAACAAGGTGGCAGCTGACCGGAGGTCAGGGGAGGTGGTTCGGGGCTGGGCATTCCAGGAAAGGTGTGAGTGTAGATGCTCGGGGAGGCCCTGGGAGGGTGAGAGGCAGGGAGCAGCGGTGTGAGAGAGGGAGGAAGAGAGAGCATCAGAGAGACAGAAGCCACGGCCAGATGCAAAGGGTGACAGTGCTCTGCGTCCCCATGAGGTCCCCGGCCTCCAATCCGGAGCCCTGGATCTGGTCCCAGCTCTGCCACATGGCCCGGCCCCCTGGGTGACCTTGGGTATGTGATTTCCCTCGAAATAGACCCTGGGTTCCCCGAGACTCCAAGGCCCTCGAGTTAACTCCCACTGTACAGGTGGGCACACGGAGTATGTTTGGACTCTCACGTGACAAAGCAGGGGTGACCCTGCAGAGGACACCCTGGGGGTGTGGGGCTGGCACACGTCACGGCAGGGTTGGGTCAGATTGTAAGGATTAACCGCTCTGGACTCCATCCTCCCACTTTGTTCTACCTGTGTATTTGAAACGTGCCTGCGGGGTGTCCTGGGTGCGGCCTCCTTCCCTGCTCTGTCCACGTCTCTGGGAGCCGAGCTGCCCCCACACACAGGAGCCCAGAAAAGCACATCTGTCTGCCCTTCCACCGCGGCACCTCCCCTTCGGATGCTAGGGTCCAACATGTGAGTCATGACCAGAGAGGGTAGTGCCTTGCCCAGCACCACACAGCGAGGTGTGGCAGAGCAGAGGCTCCAGGGCCATAAGGGAAAGCCGGGGTGAGACTCCCGCCTTACCCAGGGCTCCTCACGCTGAATAGACCACAAAGGTGGACAGTAGGTGAGAGCTAGAGAATTAGGGACAAACAGAGCTAACCCTTACTTAGCAGACACTAGGGGTAATTAAGCCTGTGGACTTTGGGGCCAGGAAGGCCTGGGTTTGAATCCCAGCTTTGAATCCCAGGTGCTAGCTATGTGACCTCAGGCCATCCGCTCAACCTCTCTGTGCTTTAGTTTCCTTGTCTCTGAATGGAAAAAACCCTACCTCGGGGTTCTTGTGAGGATTAAGTAGCTTTTTACCTGACCCCCGGGGACAGGGCTGCCCGTGGAATCGGTGGCTAATATTATGTCCCCGCAGTTGCTATCAACACACTTGCTCCTTGAATGTCCCCCTTGAGGTAGTGACGGTTCCCATGTTGCAGGGGAGGAAACTGAAGCTCAGGGGTTGTGCCCAGCCCTGGCTGGCCCCATGTCCACCAAGCTGCCTTGGCGGGGAGACTCGCAGGCAGGGGGTCTGGGGAACTGGTCAGGGTGGGGGCCGGGAGGGGAATGGGAAGCCGAGAGCCTGACACAGGCCCTCAAGAATGCGATCCACTTCCTCCTGGGCCCCCGGGGGGCCTGGGAATCCTGGGGCAGGGATGCAGGAGGCAGCTGTGCAGGGTGTGCTGGGGGGCAGGGTGGAAGGAGGCCCCGGGCACCCGGACCCCCTGCTCTGTTTCTCCTGCAAGGGTGTGGGGAGAGGCTGCCAGCTGATTAACCCTGGCAGGGCCAGAGCCAGGAGGTGGGAGAGGAAGGCTGGGGGCCAAACAGACCTGTGGGGGACCCTGCCCCGGGGAGCCCTTCCCCAGGTGTGGCCAGCTGGCCCGCCCAGGGAGGCGCAGGGACACTCAACTCCGGAGCCTCAAAAAGGAGGAAGAACAGGTGTTTAACAGGGTCACAGCTGGAAGGGCCCACAGGGGTCAGCTAGCCCAGTGCCCTTGCTTTACAGAAGGGGAAACTGAGGCCCGGAGGGGGCGGCCACCAGCTCATGCTCACACAGGAGTCAGTGGCTGAGCCAGGAGTGGGCAGCCCGATCTGTACCCTGTCCATCCCTCTGTCCTGTCTCATGGCTGGAGTTCCACTGGGCGGTGGGTGTCCCCGAACGGGGCCCCGTGCCCACCCCCAGCTGGGGGCTTCCCCCCGAAGTACAGGGGCGATGGCACTGACAGTACAGTGTAGCTTTTGATTTTATCATTCATTCAGCTCCCCAGGCCGTCTGTAGCTTTATGTCATCCGGTCCTCATTGCACCACACGTGAGCAGATATGTGAGCTCCCCTCCCACAGACATGGACATTGAGGCTCAGAGAGCTGAAGAGACTTACTTAGTCATGCCGGGAGCAGTGACAGAGCTGAAGCTCTCCTTCCTAGAAGAAGCTCCAGGTTCCCCAGACAGGTGGTAGGCCCCGCCACGGCCCTGCCCTGATCTCATCTCCCAGGGTTCCCCGCCGACTGTCATCACAGTCCTGTTGCTCCAGACCCAAGGATCTTCCTTCCTCTTGCTTGAACCCACTAGCCTTGTTCCCACCCCAGGCCCTTTGCACATGCTCTCCCTTCTTCTGCTTGGTGTGCTTCGCCCCACATCTATGCATGCTGTCTTCCTATCAGTTCTGCTGATTTTTGCTCGCTACTGTGGCTAATGTTGGTCGAGAGGTCAAGTGTGCCTGGTCTGGGGAAGGACACGACTGGGCCGAGTCTAAAAGTCGTTTAAGATTTGGCACCGGGGAAGGGGACTTCCTGGCGGGGGTCCGGGCAGCTCAGGCAGGGAGGCAGGGAGGAGGACTGGTCATGGGATCAGAAAGTGGCTTGGTTTCCCTGGGGCACACAAGGCAGTGGGAAGAAGGAGGGAGGGAGATGAGGAATGAGGTGGCTTGGGCCAGGCCCCTTGTTACTTGTTTTAGCATCATGATGGCAGTGTGGGGCGACAAAGGAAAGTGTGGTATTGAAGTTGGACCTCAGAAACTTTCCAGCCTAAGAATGCAGAAGACTAGATGCCAGGCAGGGGAGGGAGGCTCTCTGAGCGGCTTGTGGGGAGTGGGGAGGAAAGGAGGGTCCAACAAGGAAATGGTGTGAGTTGGAGGATTTTGCCTTTTGAGACTCCAGTTCGCAGGCCAAGAAGCAGGAGTCCGTCTGCTTTGAATGCAAAGCAGCAGGAACTCTGGGTTTTGGGGCTTGCGGGACCTGGGTTGGAACTCCAAGTCTATATTCTGGACTGTGACCTTCATAAGCCGGACGTCGACTGAGTGTGGATCGTTCATCAGTAGGATTGCAGGAAGTCCCATCGTGAGGACTGAAGTCTTCATGTCTGTGACCCACCCAGGATGCGGCCGGTCAGTGCGGAATGAACGCTCAGTAAAGACTAGTTTCCATGTCCCCCCAAGCCCTTCCCCACCCCAGGGGAGACCCCACCTTCTGGGCTTGCAAGCTGGATTGCTCAAGGATGCTGGGCTGACGCAGTAAGGGGACCATGGGGAAGGAAGCTGCCCTAACACTGATTTCAACGGAGACTGGAAATACGGATTTTAATGTGAAATCTTCCCCAGTTATGGTGCGAACAGCCCCCTCCTCTCCAAACAAAACACCCATGAGCCCCAAGCCTGCCAGTTTGCAAAACCTCTGTAGAGACCTCTGTTCATCCCAGGCTGAAGATATTAGGGGGGGACCTTCTGGGGTTGGGTTGGGAGCGTGGGGGAGTGGAGTGGAGAGAGGGTAGCGGGATGGGTCAGTCCCAGATGTTTGAGGCAATGAGTGTTAAACATCAAGTGAAGGAGGGAGAAAAGCTTTGCTGACCTGGTCAAGTTCATAGGCAGCACAAGTTTCCAGAAGCAGCAAGGCCTGGGAGCGGACAGTCAGGGGTCTGGCCTTGGCTGAGGATAAGACTGCTGTGTGACCCTGGTCCAGCCTCTTGCCCTCTCTGAGCCTCTGGGACAGGAAGAAATGGGCTCTTTCAATAGTCCTGGCTTTCCTGGCTTTGGAGGCAGGGCCTGAGCAGAAGATTGGAGGAGAGCTCCAATCCTCGGAATAGCAAGAGGTCTAATCTGCTGTTGACATCCCTCTGGGCCTGGGGTTTGGGTTTCTCTTGGCCCACAGGATCCCCAGCTCTTTGTGCCAGGCAGATGTTGGGTTAGGGCACTTGCTGCATGTCACTCTGGGGTGGATCAGGATCCCCAGGGCCAGGGGATTGGCGGCACTGAGAAACAGGGAGATTGGGGCAGGACTGAGGGCCAGCTGCCAGGTGGGGGCTCTTCTACTTTCAGAGTCCTTTTGTGGGATCGACTGGGCCCTGGAAATCACCACTGCTTGGATGCTAACCCAGCACCTACTGTGTGCCAAGGATAGACAGGAAATCAACAGTCTGCACTCTCTCACCACTGTTATCCCCATTTAACAGAGGGGGAAACTGAGGCTTGGAGAAGGGACACGTGGCTGTTAGATGACGGTGGGATTTGAATCTGGGTAGCCAGGTGCTCAAGCCTGTACTTTTAACACCAGTCACATGACCAACACTGGGGGCAGAACCGGAGAGTGATGGACACCAAAGGGGCGTGGCCTGGGCTCAGGTCAGAGGGGTCTGGGCGGGACTCCCCAGCGGCCGCTTCAGAGAGCAGTGGTGGGCCCTGGAGGGTCTCTGGTGGGGCTTGGTTTGGGTCTAAAGAGCTTTCTTCCAGCTTTCTTCCTTGCAGGCTGACCTGATCAGGTCTTTCCGCAGAGCATCTGCAGCTGACCGGGGGTGAGACCAGGGACCCCAGTGGTCCGCGAAGACTGTTTCTCCTTCAGCTGCATCTTCAGCAGAGGCCCTCGGGCTGCTGACCCTCACCAACCCTAT
Organism: Spilogale gracilis; assembly: GCA_004023965.1. Taxonomy (NCBI): domain Eukaryota; kingdom Metazoa; phylum Chordata; class Mammalia; order Carnivora; family Mephitidae; genus Spilogale; species Spilogale gracilis. Next base: position 52,335 of record PITA01007507.1, on the reverse strand, counting down.
CAGGCTGGGAGGTCAGTGTTGAGGAAAGCGGCAAGTCTCCAGTGGAGGCTCACCGAAGGACGGGAATGCTGTTGCCTGAGCCTCAGTTTCCCTACATCATACCATCACGGTGGGAGTAGGATGAACTATCACGTGTAAAGCACCTAAGGGAGGGCAGCCCACCTGCTTCATTCATTCAGAGAAAATGCCAGGCCCTCTTCCAGGATCTGAGATCATAAGGGACGGTGTTAATTACCTGCTTCCCTAATGCCAGGCCCCGTGTTGAGAGCTCTATGTCCATGAGCTCTTTCGCTCCAAACCGGACCTCCACATGGGAGACACTGTTCTCAGGGCCACTGTACAGAGGAGGCATGGAAGGGGCAGTCCTATGTAGCAGAGCTGGGGTTCAAGGCCAGGTCGGCCTGCAGGGAGAGCCGAAGCCCCAGGCAGCACTTAACCCTTGACCTGGTCATCAGTCCTGGACACCTGGGTGGGAACGAAATTCTAGACTCATTTGTTCGTGGGCCTGCTGGATTGAGAGCTCCACGTGGCCAGGGCCTGCGTCTTGCTCTGTTCACTTCTATGGCACCTTGTGGGCAGTCAGGAGATGAACAGATGAATAAGAGAGCGGCCTCTCAGGCCAAGGCTCCCGGGAGCGCTGGAGGGGACTCTGAGGGCCATTCTCAGGGCAGGTGTCAGGCCCAGGAACCCTGTGCTTTGTGGCAATCTGTCTGGCCTTTCCACTACCCAGCCTCCTCCGGGGCCCACTGGGTCCGTGGAGATGGGCCCGTGGCAGGATCCAGAAGGCCTCGGATAGAATGTCACTGGCTAAGGCCTTGAAAATCTGATCTCGCCCCAGCGCAGCTCCCCAAGCTTCTCCCCAGACCATCCATCAGCAGTGAGACACGATCGTATTTTATGGCCAGGCCAGGGTGGAGGTTGGCCTGAAACCCAAGCCCCCACTCCTCTTGTCTGCTTAGGAGGATCAAGGCAGACCCGGCAGAGTCTTAACTCTTTGTGACCCTGTTCCTACCAGCTGTGGGCTCAGCTCATCTGTCCTCCAAGGCCCTACAAACTGAGCCCCTCGGGGGTGATGGAGGGACTTATGGGGAGGAGGGCAGGTGTTCTGGGGTCTTGATTGTTTGCAGGGACCTGCAGGAAGGTTCAGAGTATGGTTCTGGCCCAAGACTTGGGAAACGTGGGCTCTGGTTCAAGGTCTGCCCCTTATGGCTGTGTGACCGCAGGCAGCTTGCCTCCCACCTCTGGGCTTGACTTTTCAGTTCCAACCCTGGAATCCTAACAGCACCCTGCTTATCTTCCTAGGGGTTGTCCTATTGCCTTTAACATAGGTGAAATGTGATTCTTGGCCTGGATCCCTCAGTCTTTATCGCTGGATCCTCCCCTCTGAAAATAGTTTATCCACAATAAGAGACTCTGACCTCTCCTAGGAATTGGTATTTGCATTTTACACCCAGAGAAACTGAGGCCCAGACAGACGTTTCCATGATGGCCGTCACTCAGTAAATGGCTGTAGAACCAGGCTGGGCTCTGGTTCTCTGCTGCCAGCCCCGGGACTGGCCTCTCCTCCCCTCTCCTTCCCCGCTCTTATGGGAAACGGGCCATTTTGGGGCCTGGATTGCTGCCAGCGCCGAGGACAAGATGCGAGTTCAGTGGGAAGCTGCCACGTGGGGTTGGGAGAGCCACGGCTGGCAGGAGAAGCTTTGGTGGGCAACAGGGGGTCCCGTGCGGGAGGACTGACACCTCCAGCTTTGGGCTGAGCCAGTCCTTGGGCGCAAACTTGGCTAGGTCGCCTTAGAGCCCAACATTGTCATCTCTGGAACAAGGAGGATGCTTTCAATTGCCTCATTGTCTCAGTGGAACCCGAGTTATCACCAGGGCCACCCTGGGAGGGGCTGAGCTCCCCATCACTGAGGGGCATTCAAACAGACCCGTGGTTGTCAAAACAGAGAAGCGTCTTGGGGGAGGGGTGAGCTAGGCAACCCTACAGGCCCCTCTCAGAGATGCCGGGGGTGGGGTCCAGGGGAGGGTGGCAAGGGAGGTGTTTTCTGGTCTCCAGTTACCAGCCCCTGGAATCACAGAGGTTATTTTGAGGAGGGGGCAGCTCCAGGAGCAGTTTCCTCAGGTGGCTGAGGCTCTGGGGACATGGATGTCACAGCAACAGCTGGATGTGCTGGGTTGATGGATGGCTGTTAGAAAATCAATTTTCTGAAGCCCATCAGTGGGGTGGGCAGGCCGGCTGGGGGAAGGGCTCTGTGCCCAGCAGGTGGAACACAGCCCCCAGCCCGCCACAGTTCCAGATCCCCATCACCACCCCCTGCCCCTTCCCCAGGCTGTGCCCCCAGCTTGGAGACACTTCCCCTGTCCCCTTCTTGGGCTCCTGGGCAGGATGAGCGCCCAAGCCCTGGGCAGGTGTCGAGCCATCTGGAGTCTCGTCCCAACTCGGCTGCTAACTGGCTATGTGAGCTCTCTGGGCCTCAGTTTCCCAATCTGTAAGTAGAGGAAGTTGGGCTACATTTTTCTCATTTCCCAGGCTCAGTTTAAACCTGAGAGAGATGCCCTCCCCTCCAACCTCGCATCTCCCGAGGTTCCCTGATTCCCTCTTCATGGCCAGCTGCTGGCCATCCTGGCACCAGGTGCCATGGTCCTCAGTGACTCTCTCTGTGCTGGTCCCTCCCACTGGAAGGTTGGCTCTGGGGAGAACCGCGTCTGGCACGTCGTCAGCACACCGCAGTCCTGTCTCCACGATCAAAAGAACATTCATACATGTGTTCTCAGCAGGGAAGAGCGAGTCCCAGAGAGAGGTCCTACATTTAATTAATATTGAATCAAGTGCCCTGCTACATTGCACACAGGGGTGGGGGGTGTCAGGGCAGAAGCCCACTCTGTCCCACTTCTCCGCTCCTGACCAGGCTGTTCAGAAACCCCAGGGGACCCCACCTCTGCTTACAATAAGCCCGGGCTAGTAGGAAGGAGAGATGGAAGGGCTTGTTTTAAATGTCTGCGTCCCATCCATCCACTTGGCAGAGCGAGGAGGGGGAGAGGAGCTCCTGGCTCGAGCGGCCGGTGGGCACAGAGGGCAGGTTGCTGACGATACTTGAGCAGGAATCCTCCTCGGAGCTGGCTGCTGTCTCCTGGCTGTGCCCACAACAGGCAGCTACGGGAAATCTTTCCTCTTACTCTCTTATTCTTCTAAAAAAAAAAAAATCTCCAACAAACAACACCGATCTCCCATGACTTGGAAAAATGGCCTGAATCCCGTGTCTGGCTCCAGAACATTTTATGGCCCCTTCCAGCCGAGGATGTGAAGCCTCCTGTGACATGAGCCCTCTGTTCCTAGGCCCTGGCCGGGGAGGGCCCATCCATCTTTCGCAGCTGGCGGCCGTGCGTGGGAAAGGCCCCGCTGGAGAGGAGGGGGTGGCGACACCTGCTGCTCTCGTTCTCCCTAAGCCGGTCGTTCCCGCCCCTCGTGGAGGCGGTGATGGGGGGAAGGCGTGGGGGGGGGGCCTGGCATCACTGCACACTTGAGGCACCATGGACGCTGTCCAGGGTGATGAGGCTGTGATAAGAGTGGGGGTCTGTCCAAGGCCCGGGCTTTCTGGCTGCTGTGCCTTGCTCCCAGGAGAGGTGGTAGGTCCCGCAGAGTGTCCCCAGAGAGGAACAGAGCCACCCCGGGCCTGGCTGGGGAGGCAGGCAAGGCGGGGGGCCGTCACAGTGCTGTGTGGAGCCCAGGCAGTGAGGGGGAGAGCGAGCCAGGCTGAAGGCACAGTGGGGAGGGGCATGTCTGGGGAACTTCATAGGGTGGGAGGCTGGGAGGGGAGCACCTCACAGGGGATGGGGACAGGGGACAGGGCTGCGATCAGAGAGATAGGGCCATGCAGTCAGACTAGTCTTGGAGGCGATGGGAGTCACTGCGGGTCCTGAAGCAGACGGCATTCTGGGAAGAACCTCTCTGCCGTCAGGGTGGAGGGCGGAGGTGAGGTTGGCCAGGGGGCCAGAGCCTTCAGCATCCTGACTTGAAGGCAGGGAAGGGTAGTGGGCTGAGGACCCTCTCCAGGGTCAGACACACCTGGGCGCGTGCCCAGCCCTGATGTTCCTGGCAGTGTCCTCCCAGCAAGACTCCTCTGCTCTGGCCTCAGTTTCCCCACCGTTGGAGCAAGGGAGATGGACAGGCAAGGCGGGGAAGACCTTAGAGCAACCCAGGCTACTCCGCAGCCGTGCTGTTCATCAGCAATGGGAACGAGCATCTTTGGCCTCTGAGCCAGTTTCCCTGTTTGAAAGATGCCAGCTTCCAAGGCTGTGGGGAGCCGTGACTCACCACGTGTAAGGTGACCCACACTGGCTGGCGTTTACTGCGTGATCGATGACAGAAAATCTTCTCTGCTTAAGCCCCTCCCAGGTTGTAAGTTCCCCTTTCTGTGATTGCTCTCTCTGGAGACCTGCTGGGAAAAGCCAGGGGGGCAGTGAAGGAGGATGGTGCCTGAGGGAGCCCTGGGTGGGGCGGAGTGGGAGGCCTGGGTTTCTGCAGGGACCACTCAGGTTTCAGAGGTCCTGGGACCTGTAGAGCTCCTAGGAATTTTCCCAGGCCAGGGCGGCAGGCAGCTGGAAGCCATCCGTCCCAGGGAAGGAGAGAGGATCAGGGGTCTTGCCAAGGTCTTCTGCTGGGAACGAGAACTTCAGAGGGGGGCATGATTCCCCCATTCAGTCTGGAAAGATGAAACCTTTCTGCCCGGGCAGCTGCTTGTGGGGATGCCAAGAACCCAACAGGCCTGGCCCCTCGGGCTCCCCTGGGGCAGTGTCAGGCTTAGGGGGGCCTCCTAGAGCCCCAACAGCCCCGGAAGCCGGGAGGGCAGGCTTGGAATCTGCCATCTCCTCCTCCTGATTAGGCTGGGTGCCACAGCCTGGGAGACAGGGAGGCGGAGGCCCCGAGGCTCCGTGAGACCCTCATTTTGAGGCCAGCCAAAGTGGGGAGCCCAAGTTCAGGTTCATTTCAGAGTCAGTATTATGTGCTCTGCAAGGGTGTGAAGCTCAGGGATGCTGCATGGGAAGCACCAGCACACAGTAGGTGCTTTAGCTGCTAATTCTGTTCCTGGAGGGCATGTGGATGGTGGTCAAGAGCTTGGGCCCAGACCAATGTCCTGGGTTCGAATCCCACCTTTGCCACTTCCTGCTCGTTAATCAACGACCATTCCTGAGCCCCCATTTCCTGAAGCAGCACACTTAGGACACTGCCTGGCAATGCCCCGAGCCATCCGTAAGCACTGGGGATTATTATTATGCTTGTTGCTACCAACAGCACAGGAATACTTTGGGCCCCGATCTGCAGAATGAGAACATTCGTTTTTTTCTTGCCAACCCTAATCACAGCTGGCACCCATGCCACGCCTTTGGAGCACTGGGTGCCCTGCCTGATGGCTTGCTCTATCTTGGGAGTCGCCCACCAATCTGGAATATAATGATTTACTGTCCCGTTTCAACAGGTGAGGAAGAAAAGACCCTGAGAGGCATAGAGACTCACCTAAGACCTCATAGCTGTCTCGTAGCCAGGGAGGGGAGATTTCCGGCCAGTCTCACAGAGCATCAAGAGCAGGCTCAGGGGCCATTTCTGGGTCAAGGAAATGCAAAAGGATACAGTGGGGAGAGCACTGGACTGGGAGTCAGGAGCTAGCCCTCTTGTTCTAACACACCATGTGTAAACTTTTAGAGCCTCTGTCTTCTCTGCGTGAAAGTAGAGGTGTTACTGTAGGTAGTGGGCGGGGTTGGGATGAGCCTCCGCTGAAATCACGGGAGCAGAGTGCCTGGTACAGAGCTGGGTGCCGCTGGTGGGGGCGTGTCGGTGGGTAGGTTTGTGCTGTTGATGTTAATGGCATCGTTGGGTTTTCTATTCGCATAGAAGTTGGTGGTGGTCTGCTGTGGTTGGTATATTTTTGCTGTTGTTCCTGGGGATGGTGGTGGGGTGTTGGAGATGGTGTTACAGTGGGACGGGGGTGGTGTTGGTAGTGGTAGTGTTGATGATACTGATGTTAACATTGTTACTGGTGTTACAGGTGTTGGTGGTGCTGGTCTGGATGATGGAATGGCTAACACAATGACTGCTGGGGTGGTGTTGGTGGTGACCTTGAGGACCGGTGTTGCTCCCGACGTCGTCACAGGGTGGTGTTGGTGGTGACATCGCTAACATGATTACTGATGGAGGAGCACCCCATAGTTGAGGGAGCAGCCTTGGCTTGGAGCCAGCCACCCTCACTGCTCCTCCTACCTCTTCCTGAGACTGCTGGTGCAGGTCTGGGGCTGGTGAGCTGCCTTCCCCGAGGGTTGGGTGGGGGCTTGGCCAAAGCCCTGCCTGTGGGTGTTAACATGGGCAGTATGCTGCTTCGGGACGTCCTAAAATCCTCTCGGAGCCCAGAATGTCAGTGCTGGAAGGGCACTGAGAGATTGTTCAGTCTGGTGGTTCCCAAACTGGGTTCTTCAGAGCCTTGGTTCTCCACTGGCATCCCTGGGGAGGAGAGGGGCACCAGGCTTGGGCTTTATCCATGTGGGTTCTGGGTGGGAACTTTTAAAAAATGTAGAGCTTATCCTGTCTTGACCACCAATGGCTGCTGGTTGTTTTAAAGATCAAAATCCCTAGTGCTTCCTGTAGGGTTGGATCAGCCCCATGCCACCCCCCGAGAGCCTTTGATCCTCACCACAGAGCAGCTGTCCCAGCCTCACAGTGTCCTCGAAGGAGTCATGCTCTGTCCCACCCACATCACTCCCTCCTTTGGGCCACTGGGCCAACCCTGGCTCATCCGGGAAAGCTCACCCTGATTCCCCAGGGAGGCCCTGCCTCCCGTCATTCCCAACCACGGCACCTGGACCTTCCCCTCAGGTCCGTTCCCTGCCTGGTCCCTGCCTGCTCGTACTGAAATCCATTGATGTCTGCCCTCCCCACAGACCCTCAGATCCCAGGGGTGCTCAGTGAACACCGTGAGATAACACCAGCTCGGCCAGCCCTCTTGGGACATGGATGGAGGAATGAGGCTCTGAGAGGGACATGGCCCGTTACACAGCATGTCAATGATAGAGGTGGCAGTCCTCGGTCCCATGCCCTCCCCCCTGCTCCCTGTGACCTCTCCCATCTTCTGTGGGCACAGCTCCCTATTCCCTCCTTGATCCCTGCACTTCCCGAACACTCCCCAGAACATGTGCAAGTTGAGATGGCCATGGGAAGCTGGCAGTGGTCTCGTCTCCCCCTTGGGGGCAGGAAGTTCTCCCCCCCAAAGCCCCAGTTCTGGCCACTTGGCCTGGACCCCTCTCATCTAAGCCCCAGCCTGGGAAAGGCTCCCCTCGGCTCAGTGGGACATTCCTGACCCAGCCTTGCCAACGGACTCAGCTGGCGGGGTGGGTGCTGGCATCCGGACCCATGGCCCGCGGTGGGATGGGGGTCGGGGTACTTACGGGAACCAGCTTCCTGCCCCAGCTGCCCTCCCATCTCAGTCATGACGGAGGTCCCGGATGCAGGAGGCGGTGAGCGTGGAGAGGGTCTGGCCAGGAGGCGGCTGGCGGCCAGGGTAAGATGAATAACGACACCAGGAGGCCAGGCCGCTGCTGGGAAACACCCTTCAAAATCGATTCTTAGTGTGGCAAACCGACGGGTGAAGTGGGGTCTTTCGGGCTCTTTGGAGCTTGCGGGCTGTGGTGCATTCCCTTCTGTCCTGCGGGGCTGCCATTCCCAGGGAGGCTCCGTCGTCCCCCCCCCATACAGCCCCCGGGGCCGCCTAGTTCCCAAGGAACTGCGCCCGTCTGCATGGACACGGCTGCAGCCAGCCAGCCAGAGACAACAACACAGTAGCCATCGCGATGTTGTTTGCTTAGCTTTTTCTACCGTGCTGTGTTCCAGGAGGGACAGGGGCTGGCTTGTGAAATTTGGGTTCTATTTTGCGAATGATGGAGTGTTCTCAAGCGTTAGGTATGCAGTAAGGGCGGGTAGGATACAGCGTCACACTCTGTCTTCGTAAAAGCCCTGCAAAGTGGCAAGTGTTTCTGATTCCCATTTTGTAGGTGAGGAAACTGAGCTCTTGCCCAAGGGCTCCTAGATGGTGTGGAGCAGATCTGAGGCTCTCACTGCTGAGCCCACTGTCTGCAACGGGAACGCGGTGTCTCATGGCGCCAGCAGCCGGGATAGAGTGTCTTTGAGACAGAAATTCTAGACTTGGGCCACGGGCTCCAGAACAAACAGGCAACCCACCAAGGAACACTTTCTCGTGTTTGCTTATTTTTTCTTCTGATTATTACAGTAAGACATGCTCTATTACAGAAAATACGGAGACATACAAGAGGAAAATGAACACCAACACCCAATGGCACACACGGCCAAAGGGAAGGCAGTGGGGAGCCGTTGAGAGACAGATATTCTGGGTTCATATCTTTGTTCTGTGACCGAGATAGGCAGGGCAATTCTGTGACTCAGTTTCCTCTTCTGTGAGATGGCGATAATAATTCCTTTCAACGTCATGGGAAGATTGTGGGGCTAAGATGGTGACCGAAAAGCACTTTCCCCAGGACACGTGGTTGGAGCCCCAATTTCCTAGGGCGTCGCTATGGAAGGGAGGCTTGCCTTTCCCCACAACCATCATTCCATCACAAAGATCGTGCTGTACGGACTTTGGAATCCTGCTTTTAAAAAAAAACTTCTTGTTGGAGCACCTGGCTGGCTCAGTTGGTAGAGCGTGTGACTCTAGATTGAGGGGTTGGGAGTCCGAGATTAAAAAATAAAAATAAAATTGTCTTGAAATAATTATGGATCTCTAGGAAATTGCAAGGAGAGGACAGAAAGGTTCTAGGCACCCTTTGCCCCGGACCCAGCCACGGTCATACCTTATACATGTGCAATTACGGCGGAATAGCAAAGCCGGGAAACTGACCTGCGCGCACCGCGCGGTAGGGCTCTTGGCCACTTTACAGCTTGTGTAGGTTTGTGTAACCACTACGGCAGTCAAGGTACATAACACAAAGGTTTCCCCTGTACTACGCCCACCGCTCCCAGCCCTAACCCCCTCGCAAACACTCATCCGCTCTCCATCTCTATAATTCTGGGTTATTTTGAAAATGTTATATAAAGGGAATCACACAGTATGTGGCTTTTTCAACTTGGCTTTTCCTTTCTATGCCTTTGTGTAGCCATTCACCTACAGAAAGACGTTTTGGTTGTTTAGACCTTTGGCTATTGCAAATAAAGCCTCTATGAACGTTCACGCACAGGTTTGTGTGTGGGCATCAGTTTTCATGTCTCTGGGATCCGTGCCCAGGACGGTAATTGTTGGGTTGTATGGTAAGTGTATATTTAGTTTCGAAAGAGACGGCCAAAGTATTTTCTGGAGTGGCTGTACCACTTTATGTTCCCAGCAGCCATGTACGAGAGATCCAGTTTCTCGTCATCTTCACCAGCATTTGGTATTGTCCCTATTGTTTATTTTGGTGGTTTTAATAGGCACACAATGATAGTTCATCGTGGGCTTTGCTTGCATTTCCCCAAGGACTGATGATGGTGAATAGCCCTTCGTGGGCATCTTGCCATCCCAAATCCTGATTTTTTAAAAAAGATTTTTAAAATTTATTTGACAGAGATCACAACTAGGCAGAGAGACAGGCAGAGAGAGAGGAGGAAGCAGGCTTCCTGCTGAGCAGAGAGCCCGATGCAGGCCTCGATCCCAGGACCGTGAGATCATGACCTGAGCCGAAGATAGAGGCTTTAACTGAGCCACACAGATGTCCCCAAATCCTGATATTTTACCCAACGTTAGCCTTTTCTGCCTGTGTTGTTGCCAACTCTCTATTCGTGATGACTGCATAACCCTTCATCAGATTCTGTTCCCCAGTTCTCCCTGTTATAGATAATGCAGTGATGAGCATCACTGTGCATAAATCATGGTCCGCATACCACGTCACTCCCCTAGAAGAGATTTCTTGAAGGAGAATTCCTGGATCAAAGACTGGACCATTTTCGAGGCTTTGCTATACATCACCCAACAATCCTCTGTGAGGACAGTTTCCCCAGACCTTCTTTTGCAACAACTGCTTTAGAGCCCAGGGGAGCACAGAACATTCTCAAAAGGAGATCATACCCTGGGGCCAGGCTTTTGGAGGTTCAATCCTGGCTCTGCCATCTGCTTGCTGTGTGACCTTGGGTAACTTACTTAACCTCTCTGAGCCCCGCCTGCCTCCTATATACAAAGGGGTAATTAATGAAGCTTCCCGAGTAAGCTCCCGGCCCTGGGACAGAAGACTAAAGCAACAAGCTAGCCTCTGGTTGCTATACCCTTCCCCACGTCACCCCCAGCCTTTCTGCCAGAGCTCAGGCAATCACACCGCTTAGACCTCCCAAATTTCTCCACTGGCCATTAGCCAGACTTCACAGCTGAACTCTGAGTGACTAATGGAAGCTGATGGCTGAAAGTCCTCCCTGTTAATTGGGGCCTAATCAGAGGTGGCTGCAGCCACAGCTGGGCTGTGGGAAGGGCGCAGCCCGCAGCCGGTCCCACTGGTATCCCTCCTGCCACCTCCACAGAAGAGGAGGCGAGTCCCAGGTAGTAGGGCACCAGGGTCTGCAGAGACCTTCGTTTATTCATTCCACAAAGATATACCGGGGCAGCCACGTGCCAGGGGGTGACTCGGTGCAGCAGACAACCACGTCCTGCCTTCACGGGGCTGAGAGTCTAGGAGCAGAGTCAGATGGTAGCTGGTGACAGGTGCACCTGGAGGTAAAGCAGAGAAGGGGTGGAGACTTCCAGGGAGAACTGGGACTGTGCCTGAGGAAAGGTGACTGGAGGACTGGAGCTGAGACTTTAAGGATGGGAAAGAGGGAGCCAAGCAAGGAGCTGGTGGAAGAGCATTCTAGGCAGAGGGAAGGGCAAATGCAGGAGCTAGAGTCAGAAATCCTGGGTTCGAAGCCAGACTCTGCACGGCTCTGCACGTCGCCATCCTGATGGAGTTGGACTTGCTTATCTTTAAGCCTTAGCTTTTGTGTAAGTGGAAACCATGAAGGCCACAAAGTGGGGTGGTGGGAGGGGTAGCTAGGTGCTGGGCAGCTCAGGCCAACGTATGGGACGCCCAGCCGGCAGCCTGCTGGGCTTTGGCTGTAGGCGGGTCTGATATTGGAACTTCACACATCCTGGCTAATTGAATGAACTCTTAGCCCTTTAGCAGCCAAGGCTCTAGGTTTCTCACTATTCAGCGAACCCTAGAAGTAACTTAGGAAAGGGTTTTTCATTTCCCCAGGCCGATGGAGAAGGTCAGTGAGTGGGGTGGGGGGGCCCTCAGGAGGAGGACCAGATGTCTCCAGGAATGGTTGGCCCTCAGATGGGAGATAAGGACAACAGAGGCAAACTAAGGTGAAAATTGGTGCTCCCCTTCTGTCCTCACCCCAGGAACTCCAAGAATGATGGGGAGGGACAGCCCTTGTTTTGGGGAACTCCCTGTCTGACAAGGGAGACATAGCAGACAGTGACGAGGGAGGTAAGGCATTTCCCCTGGGACAGTTCTCAGTCTGATTTTAAACCAACCAACAAAAAAAAAATGGAGGACTCCAAGGGAGCACTAGAGATGCTTTAGTTCTCCATGAATGTGGCAGGTGCTGCTTGGTGCAGGGTTTGAGTTGTGGTCAGAGGCCGTGGGGCATGGAGGCATAAGAGAACTAGATGACCTCGCTTTGTCCTGGCTCTAGTACCTACACTGTGTGACCTTGAACATGATATTTGACCTTTTGTGTTTTTACTTCTTTCCTCTGGAAAGTGGGAGGTGATGGGCGTAACTTAAACTATACCTGGGAAGGACACCACTTTGAACGGTGCCTGCCTGGCGCGTAGGAAATCCTTGACAAATAGTTCTCACTTGGAGTCTTTATACGCTCCCCATTTTTTCAGCTGGGCAGACAGGCTCAGGGAGGGGTGGCGACTGCCTGGGACTGGAACCCAGAGCCCCTGACTCTGTTTTGGGTCTTCTTTCCACTGATTCCCCATTATGGCCACATTACCGACGTCCCAGCACCCTCAGAGCTGCCCCATAAAGTAGACCAGGGAGACACAGGTGCCCCATTGTGCAGATGAGGAGACTGAGGCCCAGAGAACTTTGCCTGAATGCTCACTGGCTCTGTGTCCCCCAGACCTTGGCAAAGAGCACACATCAGACTCCACTTTGTGAACTGAAGCCGAACAGAGGAGGGAGAAGACAGGATGTGGCTGAGACTCAGGACAATTCAGTGTTCCCCTGGCTGGAGCCCGGACACCCACTGTACCCCTGGTCTTGATCTTCTGCTCCCCAGACCAGCCTCTCTCTCTCTCTCACCCATTCCAGATCAAGCTGTTTGAAGTAGGGTCCTGCCCCAGGCCCCTCTTCTGAGCTAGGGGCAATTTGTGTGAAGGCCGTGGGGAGGTGGGGGCAGGCACTCTGGGCCGGGACGCCGAGGCCTTGTGTCCAGGCCTGTGGGAAGCCTCACACCTGGTGGAGAAGATGACAAACATGGCAGAACAGCATCTGTGACATCCTGCGAATTACTCTGAGCAGCCTGGGCCTTGGGCAGTACACACCGAGGCAGCCGGGGGGACCCTGTCCGCAGCCCTGATTGAATCAGAGCGTTCTGGCGGTCCACACCTGTCAGCACAGCAGGGAGGGCCGCTCAAGCGGAGAAGTTGTGACTGACATGCGAGGGGGAAGGGGCGCCAGGGTTGGGGTGCAGGGCCCGGCAGAGGGGTCTGAGCAGCCCAGAGAGGGCAGGAGTGGGGGATCTCTTTGGTCTTGGGCTCCCCATCTGGACAGCGGTGCTGCTCACCCCAACCCCCTCCCCTGGGGCTCCCAGCTGGGCGCTGGCTGAGCGGGTTCACTTGGCCTCTGCGGACCCCGGAAGGAGTACCGCGTGGGTGCTAAGGACTCCTCCTGGGCTGGGTGTCGTAGACAGAGGAGGAGTTATCTCAGCTCACTCCCCCCATCGCCCTCATCTCTCCTTATCTCCCCGCTCCCCATGGTGGCTAACTCACAACTCCGTGGGCCCCCTGCTTTTTCTAGATTTTATTTATTTATTTGACAGAAAGAGAGAGAGTGCACAAGTGGGGGGAGCGGCAGGCAGAGGGAGAAGGAGAAGCAGACTCCCTGCCTAGCAGGGAGCCTGTTGTGGGAGGGGCGGGGGGTTTGACCATGGGATCATGACCCGAGCTGAAGACAGATGCTTAGCCGACTGAGCCACCCAGGCGCCTTCCATGCCTCCTTATATACCGTTCTCTCCACCTTCCTCTTCCTCTACTATGGTACCTGGTAAACTTCGACCTGTTGTGGAAATACACAAGACCCACCAAAAGTGAGAGAAGCAAAGGCTTTTTATTCTGTGCTTACCATAGCGCGGGAGTCAGCCAGCATCCCTGGTGTTCAGACAGAGACTCAGAGGCAGGCAGAGAAGTGGGGAAGCTCTACAGTGGGGAGAAAGGGAAAGCTTCAGGGGTGCCCTAATGGGAGACTGCCAGTGCGGGGAAGTGCAGGTGGGCTCACTGGAGGCAGGGCGTCCTATGTGGCTGGTGAGGGGTACGTCTGCAGCTTTCTCTGCTTGGTCCCATGTTGGAAGTGGGGACAGCACTAGGGAAAGCTGCTGGTTATTAATCAAGTCCCAGCCACCTGATGCTGACTGTTATAAAGTCATTGTTTATCTTCCTGGCCCGTCACTAGCGATGGCAGCTTGGCTTCCGGCATGTCTCGCTTGTAGCAGCCTGGTGGGCTGGCGGATTTGTAGATACGGGGTTGGTTTCCTGGGCAGGTTGCTGCCAGTTGTGGGTCAACATTCTAACTTTTATGTAAGGTCCATGGGTGTGGACGGCCTCTTAATAACCTTCAAGAACATGAGCCAGGGCCACCTCCTCCAGGAAGCCTTCCTAGATTCCATCACGATCAGCACGGTGTCCTTCTTCCATGCTCCCCTATTCTTCCACTCTCATGGAGGTGTTGTGGCTCTTAGTTCAGACTCTTAAGGGTTTGAATCCCATTTTCCCCACTCCTTAGCTGCATATCTCCTCTCTCAGCTTCTTCATCTGTAAAATGGAAAATAATAATAGTACCATCACCAAAAAAAGAGCTGACACAGAATGCTTAGAACAGTGCTCTTAGTATTGTTAGCATTATTATTACCACCACCCCAGTGAGCGCTGGAGTGGATGGGGATAGTTAGTTTGTTTGTTTATGAATCTCTCTCCCCTTTAGATGGTCACTTCCAGGTCCCGACCCTCCCCTTCAGCTGCCCCTGGCTCCCAGGGCAGCCCAGGCACTACACAGGCAATCCTTACCAGCCAACCTCATCCCTACTGAGCTGGGGGGCAGAAGCAGTTGCTTATTCATCTCTGTTCTTAAGGCGTTGTTCAGAGTCTACACAAGAATGGGAGCTCAGAGGAAGTTTGTTGAATGAACTGATGCCATGCTAGAATCACTTCTGCCCTCCTTCTGCCATCCACAGACCTGAGCAAGCCTCTTCTTCCCCAGCTCTGACAACTGGTGTGTTTGTGTGGAGGGGGTGGCTGGGACCCCTGCTGGTGGGGGGTGGTTTATTCTGGAAGGGGGTTGAGGATATGGGAGGAGAATGAGGTTGGTGAGCTCCATCCAATGCAGCCTTCTGACAACTGGAACTCTAGATTTGGGCTCCCTCCAGAACGGATGAGTTCCCCGTCGCTGGGGGTGTGGAACCACCATCAGAGCTGCTGTGGTGTTTTTCTTTCATTCATGCACTTTTGTTTTGTTTTGTTTTGTTTTGATCTGCCCTCATTCATCTACTGAGCACCTCTACCTTCTGGGTACTGAGATGGGATTTAAGGATGGAGGGTGGGCAGCACTGGGTGGAAAACTTCATCAGATCAATGATTCCCAAAGAGCGGGGTGCCGAGAACCCCTCTTACCCCTCCTTGGCTAGAAGCATCCCAGCCTTCTGGCTTTTGGGGCTATCATAAGCCCTCCATCTCTTCCTCTCTTCCCGTCCCTCTCACAAATGCCAGAAGAAAGAAGAGAGGCACTCTCAGAAAAACATACCCTAACTGCAAAGAAAGCCACTTCTCACTAGAAGCTTAGCTACTGTGTGTTTGAATAAGTAGATGTCATTTCAAGATGCCAAGGGGCTCGTGAGCTGAGCCCAGCTGTAGGTGGGCAAATTCTGACTTTAAAGTTAAAAAAAAATTTAATTAAAGTGTGACATAAATACAGAAGAGAGCACGAATTGCAAGCATACAGCTGGAAAATTCTCCATTTGTGTAGCCAGTATCCCAGTCCAGAAAGAGAACGTGGGGGGAGGGGCTGGGTGGCTCAGTAGGTTAAGTGTCTACCTTTGTGCAGGTCATGATCTTGGGGTCCTGAGATCGTGCCTTGTGTGGGGCTCCCTGCTCAGAGGGGAGTCTGTCTCTCCCTCTGCCTCTTCCCACTGCTAGTGCTTTCTCTCTCTCTGTCTCTCAAATAAATAAAATCTTAAAAGGAAGAAGGAGGAGGGGGAGGAGGAGGAGGAGAAAGAAAAGGAGAAGGAGAAGGAGAAGGAAAAGGAGAAGAAAGAGAAGAAGAAGGAGAAGGAGAAGAAGAAGGGGAGAAAGAAGGGGAGGAAGAAGAAGAGGAAGAAAAAAAAAAAACAGAACATGGCCAGCCAGCTCTCAGGGAGCCCCTTACTGCCCCCTCCTCCAAAGGTAACCACCTTCCTATCAGCAGAGCCCTCCAGCACTTGGTGCGTGGACTGGATTGTGTGTAGTTGAAACTCGTTCTTCCATTCTCATGGCCGTGTGGCGTTTTATCACAGCAAGAATGTATCTCAATTTATTTCCTTGTTCTACTGTCCATGGACATCTAGGTAGTTTCCAGTTCAAGGCCACTGTGAACGTGTATGCTCAGCTTTATAGATGTGGTCCATTTCCCAAAGGGGTTACATCAGTTCACACCCCTAACAGCAGAGTATGAGGGTCTCAGTGGGTCTACATCTTTGAGAGGTAGTGTCTCCTCCCATGCTCAGTCCGTAATGTAGTTCTGATTTAGATTTCCCTGACAAGGAATGAACTCAAGCACCTTTTTATGTTTATTGACCATTTGGATATTTTCTTTTGTGACATGTCTGTTCAAGTCTCTTGGTCATTTTGCTATGGCTTTCTCTATTTCTCATTTATTTGTAAGAAAAGAGACTTTGTAATATTCTGGATATGAGTCCCTTGTCAACTCCATGCAAATGTCTCCTCCCTCCCTAAGGACTGCGTTTGCATCTTCTCAGTGGTTTGTCACTTGAAGAGATTTTAGCCTACCTCAAGGTCACAACGATATTCTCCTTTTCTTGTAAAAATTTTATTATTTTGCCTTCCATGTTTAGAGCTGTAGTCCATCTGGAATTGACTGTATATGGTGTGAGGAAGGGCTTAAGATTCATTTTTTTTTCCATATGGATTTCCAGTTGTCCCTGTACCACTAATTCTAGCTGGGGAGGATGATGTGTGTGTCGGGGGGGATGTGCCTGCAGAGACACAGGGTCTGGGGGAGCCGGAAGAGCAGGGTGGAGGGAGTGTCTCCTCCCCACTGAGCAGAGCCGCCACCTTGGTCTGTCTGTGGCATGATTTCTGTCTCTCAGCCCTGGGTTCTAGGGTTTGTTTTCAAGCTAGTCCTTGTCAGAACCCCATGCAATGGGCTGTTCGCAAGTAGAAACTGCCCCTGCCCCTCCCACGCTGGCGGAGCCTGATTGCCTGAGATTCTGAAGCTCTGGGTGAATGAGTTCTTACTGTGAATGCCGCTTTCTGGACAAAACATGGCTTTTACTACTTGTTCACTCACTTCATTTCCTCCTTCCCTCCCTCCCTCCC
>PITA01007507.1:0-35415 GCA_004023965.1 Spilogale gracilis | reverse complement strand
TACAGACCTTACATGTAGAGTTTCATGAGTTTTGACAAAGGTATACACCCATGTTACCACTTCCCCAGTTAAGATATGCATTTTTGGGGGGCGCCTGGGTGGCTCAGATGGTTAAGCGTCTGCCTTTGGTTCAGGTCATGATACTGCCGTCCTGGGATCAAGCCCCACATCAGGCTCCCTCCCTCCTCTCCTTCTACTGCTCCCCTTGCTTGTGCTCTCTCTCTCTCTCTGTCAAATAAATAAAATCTTTAAAAAAGACATTCATTTCTGTTACCCCCAGAAAGCCTCTTCCTGTATACCCCACCCCAAAGGCAGCCACTGTTCTGAGTTCTATTGTCATAGGCTAGTTTTGCCTATTCTTGGGTTTCATCTGAATGTAACACTTTCACTCATTTATCTTTATTATCTGTCTCCTGGACTAGAATATAAGCACTGCAGGCACAGGTTTTGTTTGCCTTGCTCATGCTGAATTCCTAGCTTCTAGAATAGTGCCTGGCACGTAGCTGCAGGAGATTTGATGAATAAATGTATGGATAAAGCCCAGTGTTGCCCTTCCCCTCATGTCTCTGTAATAGGGGTCAGGATGGAGGCAGAGGGATGATCCCAAAGTCACACTGCCTCCTGGTCCCCCACCCATCTGCTCTCTGAACAAGGACGAGCAGCCTTTGCTTTTTCTTCTTCTTTTTTTAAATAATAATTGATTTTATTTTTTCAGTGTTCCAGGATTCATTGTTTATGCCCCACACCCAGTGCTCCATGCAATTCGTGCCCTCAGTACCCACCACCAGGCTCCCCCATCCCCCCACCCCCCTCCCAAAACCCTCAGTTTGTTTCTCAGAGTCCAAAGTCTCTCATACTTCATCTCTCTCTCTAATTTACCCCATTTCACATTTCTTTTCCTTCTCCCACTGTCTTCCATGTTATTCCTTATGCTCCACAAGTGAGTGAAACCATGTGATACTTAACTTTCTCTACTTGACTTATTTTACTCACCATAATCTCCTCCAATCCAGTCCACAGTGCTACAAAAGTTGGGTATTTATCCTTTCTGATGGAGGCGTAATATTCCATTGTATATATGGACCACATCTTCTTTATCCATTCATCTGTTGAAGGGCACTTTGGCTCTTTCCACAGTTTGGCGATTGTGGCCATTATTGCTATGAGCTTTGGGGTACATATGGCCCTTCTTTTCACTACATCTGTATCTTTGGGGTAAATACCCCGTAGTGCAATTGCAGGGTCATAGGGTAGCTCTTTGCTTTTTCTTTTGTGCAATGGGAGTGTGAGTGGTTCCTACCTCAGAGGATCGGATCAAAGGAGTTCATATACATAAAACACTTTAGTAAGCTTTAATTAAATGCTAATGATTATAAGTAAGTAATTTATCAACTGCTAATATGTCCTTAGAGTTCATCTAAATCCGTCATTCATTTATTTGTTCTACAAATATTTATTGAGGATCTATGTGGTGACACATACTGGTGTTATAACAGAAAATGAGACCAAATCCTTTCTTTCCAGGGGCTGGTATTTTGGTGAAAGAGTGTATTGGTTGGGGTCCTGGCTTAGCTGCTAGAATAAATAAACACAAGAGGTGTCTGGGTAGTTCAGTTGGTTAAGCATCCGACTCTTGCTTTTAGCTCAGGTCATGATTTTGGGGTTGTGAGATTGAGCCCCACATCAGGCTTCATGCATATCATGGAATCTTCTTCTTCTTTTTTTTTTTTTTTTAAGATTTTTATTTATTTATTTGACAGAGAGAGACAGCAAGAGAGAGAACACAAGCAGGGGGAGGTGGAGAGGGAGAAGCAGGCTTCCTGCTGAGCAGGGAGCCCAATGTGGGGCTCGATCCCAGAATACCGGGATCATGACCTGAGCCAAAGGCAGACTCTTAATGACTGAGCCACCCAGGCGCCCTATCATGGAGTCTTCTTGAGATTCTCTCTCTCCCTCTGCCCCTCCCCCTGCTCTCTCTCTCTCTCAAAAAAAAAAAAAAGAATAAGTAAAACCAACAATACAGTGTCTTAAACAAATTAAAAGTTTTATTTGTCTGTTTGTTTGTTTATTTACCTCGAGTAACAAACACTCCAGAAGTAAGCGGGTCAGCCTTCCTAGGGCAACTCTGCCACAACTCCATGTGTGGCTTCTGCTTCTGGGTTCAAGATGGCTGTTGTACCTCCTGCCATCTCATCTATAACCCAGCAAGCAGGAAGTTGGAAAGAGTGAGAGAAGTATATGTTCTTTCTCTTTTTTTCTTCTTAAATATTTTATTTATTTATTTATGAGAGAGAGAGAGAGAGAGAGAGAGAGAGAGAGAGAGAGAGAGAGAGAGGCAGAGGGAAAAGCAGGTTCCCTGCGGGGATCAGTTCCAGGACCCGGGGATCATGACCTGAGTTGAAGGCAGACACTTAACTGAGCCACTCAGGCACCTTTTCCTTTCCTTTTAAGGCCTGGCCCCAAGGGGTCCAGTATCACCTTTACTTAGATCTCCCTGACCAGAACTGAACTTATGTGGCCACGCCTATCCACAAGAAGGTCTGGGAAACAGAATCTCTAGCTGAAGTTTGTTTTTTTGTTTTTGTTTTTGTTTTGTTTTGTTTTGTTTTGAGAGAGAGAGAGAGAGAGAGAGAGAGAGAGAGAGAGAGACAGCGGGAAGGGTCTAAGGGAGAGAGAGAGAGAGAGAGAGAGAGAGAGAATCTGAAGCAGACTGTGAGCTTGGAGCCCACTGCAGGGCTCGATCTCAGGACCCTGAGAGTTTTTGAGAGCTTGGGAACTAGTGGTTTGGGGGCACTGACTCCATAGCCCCCAAGTGAGCCAGGTCCCTTGTGGGGTAGCCTGGGGTGCTTGAGAGCCACCTGAGTCAGCAAGTGAAAATACAGAACCTCCTGTCAATTAGAATTTCAGGTAGACAACAATATTTGGGACACAAAAAAGTTATTTATGGTTTACTTGAAATACTACATTTTATCCACCATTCCCATTCCAACCTTCCTTGGGTGGGGCCTGAGTCCGTCCTCCCACTGCCTCCAAAGCCACGTGTGACAGAGAGCGAGTCCACAAGGCTCCACTGTGTGCTGGGGAGGGGGGGTGGAGCTGGTGCTGCAGAAGGAGGCAGGGGCGCTGGGACCCTTGCTCCCCAGGCACGGGAGTTGGGACAGGCAGCTGTCTCTTGGCCTTGAAGAGGCATTAAACAGAGGCTGACGTTTTGCCCCGTGGGACAGCCGGCCCCAGGGCAGCCTACAGGTGCCCATTGCCAGGGTCCGGTCCCGGCGGGCCGAGGCCTGCCTCAGAAGGCTTCCTGGAGGGGCTGAGCCTTGAACCTGGACCAGAGCAAGGCCCAAGTCCAGGAAGCACCCTAGCCCTCGCTCAAACCCCGGGTCTGCTCCTTCCCAGCTGTGGGACCCTGGGCCCATCCCTTCCCCTCTCCAAACCTGGGTTTTCTTATCTGTAAAATGGGGGTCCAGACAGAACCCCCTTCACAGCAGTGGGGAAGAGGGGCAGACACGTGCTCCTGGCACAGGTTTATCTGGCAAATCAGCTCGGGACTAATATCTCTCCGGGAGCTGTTTCTACTGTTTTTATGGAGCCTTGAAGGGAACAAAGGATGGGGGATGGGCGTGTAGGAGGCTGCAGGACTCAGGAGAAGAAGGGGCAGGAGGGAGAGCAAAGGTGAAGGCGGGAAGCGGGCTGGTCGTCAGCCTGGCCACCCAAGGGGGCTGGCACCCCAGGGTTGCACTTGGTGTGGTGGGTGACGAGGGTGGGGACAGATCAGGGCCAGCAAGGCCCTGAACGCCAGCAGCGCTGTCCTTTCTCCTGTCCCCACACCCGTGCTCCTTGGTACCCCTCTCGCCTGGTCCTGTGTGCCTCTGCTTCCCGCTCCCTGCTGCGTCCCAGCCCACCACGGCCACGGCCATGGCCACGGCCACGCTGTGGAATTTCCAATTTTCAGCTAATGTGCAGGTCGTGACAGAGGCTCAGAGGCCCTGGTCAGACATAATGGCAGAAGAATTGTAAATGTCGCCCTGAGTGAATGGCAATGAGGAAGGGCAGGGAGGGGACATTTTCCATCGGTCGCGTGGCAGAGCCCAGGAATACATTTTCCCTCGGAGTGTGTCGCATTAGATTTCCAGAGGTGCTTGGGCTCCAGGTACATGTCATTAGTAACAGTTTGGGCGATAATGAATCCTTTTATTTCTTTTCCTCACAGCTCATGAATACATAACAAGGCCCCGCTCAGGCGCATCTGGCCTGGGCCCCAAGCCTCCTGCCACCTAATCTCAGTCCCGCTCCAATATCCAGGCGACCCAGCTGGGGCCTTAAAGGCACCGCATAC
This sequence comes from Spilogale gracilis, assembly GCA_004023965.1. Taxonomy (NCBI): domain Eukaryota; kingdom Metazoa; phylum Chordata; class Mammalia; order Carnivora; family Mephitidae; genus Spilogale; species Spilogale gracilis. Next base: position 31,079 of record PITA01007507.1, on the reverse strand, counting down.
CCTTTCCTGAGTGGGGACTTGGGGCTGGCTGAGGGGCGAACCCAGGCGGGCCGTGACCAGTGGCCGAGGATCGGGTACCATGGAGACCCAGGACACAAAGGGGTCCCCAGGTTCTGACTCAGTCGTGAGCACACTAGAATGCATCCAGTAGGCACTCAACAATGCTGCTCAGTGAATGGTGACTGCCTGGCAGGCGGAGGACCGTGTGAAGGCTTTATGGGGCTACTTCGTTGAGGCCGGGCAGCCCCTCTACCGGGCAGGATTGGGAGTTGGTGACCCCCTTTTACAGAGAGGCCTAGAAGTGTGGGGGCTTCATCTGGGACTCCACAAGGCAAGTTGAGGCAGAACCCAGGTCCTCCTTAGCAGACCGTTGCCCAGGGAGGGTTCCAGGGAAGGGTGTGTTATCAAGGAGTTCCCGTCTTTACAAAATATTTGCCACCAAGACTCCTGTTTCCACATTAATCGTGAATCTGTGTGAATAGATTCATCATGAGTCTATTTCTTTTTTCTTTTTCTTTTTTAAGATTTTATTTATTTATTTGACAGAGAGAAACACAGCCAGAGAGGGAACACAAGCAGGGGGAGTGAGAGAGGGAGAAGCAGGCTTCCCACCGAGCAGGGAGCCCGATGTGGGACTCGATCCCGAGTCTCCGGGATCATGACCTGAGCCAAAGGCAGTCGCTCAACCAACTGAGCCACCTAGGCGCCCCCTGAATCTATTTCTTTACTGAGCAAGTGCTTCGTGGAAGAAAGAAAGGAAGTGTGAATCTTTTATAATCGTTTTCCCAGATGTCTTCAAGCTTCTTTTTCAAAAGCTTCCCTCCTTCCTCCTCACCCTTCTGACCCACTCTATTTTTCTTCATGGTCCTGTCAGGTCCTCACAGCCTCGATGGTATCTCCCGTTACGCTACCGTTTCTTGCGGTCCCGCTGGGACGGGAGCTCCGTGAGCGCGGGGACTTTGTTCTCAGCTGGGTCGCCTGTGCCAAGGATGATGTGGGTGGTCAGCAAACACAAGCAGAAGGATGAAGCTGCTTCTGCCACGGTCATGGTCACTGCGAGCCTGGGCCGTTGGACTCTGCCGGCCTTAGGAGGAAACCCCCAGGCTCCAAATCTACAGGGAATGGGTCTGGGGCTCACTCCCGAGGACTCTCGGGCTGTGTCCAGGCCTGGGCAGCCTCCTGGATGTGTGGAGTGGGTGGAGGAGAGAGGGAGCCGCCCAGCATGGCTTCCTGGCCAGAGGAGTGGGGATGAGTTTAGACACTGATGACAGCCCAGCCCCTCTGCTGGTGGCCTGGGTCTCAGCTCTCCCATGCTTCTGCCTCGGCCAGGGGACACCTACTTGCCAGAGCCCCAGCATCCTGGGATTTGAAGGCTGCTCTGATGCTGGGACCGAGCCCAGAACATCCATGCTGAGTGCCTGCCATCTACCAGGCAGCACTGTGAGCTTGTGAAAATGCTAAAAAAACTCAACTCCTCCACGGGGCAGGTGTTATCATGAGCTCCGTTTCACCAGAGAGACACAGAGAACTCAGGCAACTCGCCCAGAGACACTCGGCATCAAACGGCAGAGGAAGGATTTGAACCCAGACCTTCTGGTTTCAGCGTGCAGGTTGTGACAACCAGTGACTGTCCCTCTTTTCTGACGTGGCTTCATAAGAAGCAGTATCATGGGCACCGTCTCCCCACAGTCAGCCAGCCTGTCTTTCTGGATCCCCTGAACACCAGGAAGCTCTTTACAGTTTCGCTCCTAACTCCAAGCGGGGTTGGTGCCAGGTCTCGAATGGAGCAGGGACTTGGGCTGTCTGGACACTAGCCACGGAGGTCTGACAGTCGGGTAGAGCCGGGTTCTGGATCTGCTTGGATCTGCTATTCATGGTTGTGTGATTTTGAGCCACTCTGCCTCGGTTTCCTCATCTGTAAAATGGGGGTGATATGGTACCACATCAGAGGGCTGCTGGAGGGGCCATGTGCCAACTCACCGGATGCTTGTAAGGCAGCGCCCGGGTGCTCGGTAAGTGCTTGGTTATTTTACAAAAAAGCATGAGTGGGGAGGGGGTAAGACCCGGGTTAGGGCCCCAACATGACCTCATCATGGTGCTCACCTGTCATCATCTCTTTTTTGTTTTTAAGATTTATTTACTGATTTTAGAGGGGAGGGGCAGAAGGAGAGAGAGAATCTCAAGCAGACTCTGTGCTAGGCTTGGAGCCCAATGTGGGGCTCGAACCCACAACCCTGAGATCACGACCTGAGCTGAAACCAAGAGTCAGATGCTGAACAGACTGAGCCACCCAGGCGCCCTCTGTCATCACCTCTCATCCCCTCCACTGTCCTCGCCTCCATCATCCCCATGGTCCTTCCCCCACCCCACCGTCATTATATTCCCACCACATCTGGCGGAGGGCAATGCCCGCACCTGCCTCGGGGGTGCTGACACCACGCCACGCCCCCCCAGGAATGCAGAACCTGCTCAGGGCTCAGGTCTGACCAGGAGCACCCACCGTGTCACACGCTCAGTCCCCAGACTCCAACCTACTGTGTGCCAAGTCCTGGAGCTAATTACTTTGCATTTATTACCTCATGTAATGCTTGAAAACTTCCTGAGGGGAAGGCATCATTAGTCCTATTGTATAGATGAGGAAACTGGGGCTCAGGGAAGTTAAGTAATTTGCTCAAGGTCACTCAGCAGGTACAAGGAAGAGCCTGGACTCAAACTTGAGTCTGTCTGGCCCCAAAGCCCATCACCTTAGCCACTGCCTTTCCTCCACCCCCCATCTCTGCCTCTTGTCTCTGAAATCCCACCGCAGCTGAGAAGCCTTCCTAGATTAAAGGACGGAGGAGGAATAAATATCCCTTGTCCCCTTGCCGACATCTGTCTAGCTGTTTGTGGCCCAAGGCTTGTGTTATGAAGATTTTGTGTGAAATCTTGCACCAGGGCCAGCCGTGCTCAGGGGTGTACCTCTGAGCTGAGTGTCTGGGGGCAGGTGGGGACTAGTGTCAATGTCTCTGTGTCTAGCCTTGCCCCTTGGGGTGCCAGCGCCCTTGGTCTTGACCTCAGCACCCCCGGCTTCACCATTTGCACTGTGCACCCTTAGGTGAGCAAATGAAACCCTTAGCGGAGCAAAAAGGCCTCAATCCCAGCCCCAGCTTGCCCACTTATTAGCTCTGTGACCTTCGGGCAAACAGCCCGTCTGTGACTCAGTTTCCTCATTTAAAAAAAGGGCATTACACTCCTTCCCATGCCTCGAGAATGGCGGCCACTCTGGGACTTTTCCTCTTGGTCCAGGCCTCCCCCAGTGCAGGGATGTCCCCACGGTGAGGACGCCCACCCGCGCCCCGCACAACCCCACCGACCTCGCTGTTGACTTTGGCACTCGGCCCTCACCTGGCCTGCCGTGACCGGCCTGGAATTTCAAGCTGAATTTGATTTGACCTGTTCCGCGGGGCTGGCCCCTAAACCAAACCACATTCCCGCCGAGCCCTCAGTGCCCAGGGTCCCCTGAGAGGGGACGGAGCCTGGCTGGGCCACCGCCTGGGGCCACCTTCGCCAACCCCTGCCCGGCCCTGCCTCCTGAACTAATTCCATAATCCTGCCTCCCGCCCGGCCCCAGCGGCTCAGGAAGGGTTCTCCGGGCTGCTCTGATCCCGCCTTCCTGCTCAGCCCGGACCTGCAGCCCCTTGGCCCCTCACCCGCCCACACCAGGGCTTCTGAGGTTCTGAGACTCATTTAGGTCCCACTCGGCTGCCTGGGCAGCCCCGCCCCCCCGGACCCCCAGCCAGGCTCTGTAACAGGATCCAGATGTTCCCTCCCCTGTCCCCAGGGTCCCTAGAATAATCCGTGACAGTTGGGGAGCCAGAGGGGGCAGGCAGCACTGCAGGCACTGTGGGGGTAGAGGATGGAAATGGGGTGCGAGGCCCGGTGTCCAGGGCCAGCGGAGGGGTAACTGAACTTGGCCTGGGGCAGACATCTCCGTCCAGAAAGCTCCACCCTCCCCCAAAAGCACCCTTGTCTCCCCAGGTGAGGGCAGAAGTTCCCGTGTTCGCTGGCGGCGTGACGCTGGGTGGGTTGTGGGCCACCCCGAGCTCATCTTCCTCCTTCACTGAACCAGCTCTGACCCCCCAGCATCGCTCCAAGACCACGTAGGTGAAGGGCTAACTTGGCAAGGGAGCCTGATACGGAGTAGGAACTCACCAAGCAGCCTTGGAGTCACCCCTTCCTTTGGGGCTGTTTCCTCATCCATAAAATGGGCATAGCAGTGCCTGCCTTTCAGGGTTTCAGGGAGAGCAGGCGCATAGTAGGTGTTGGCAGGTGCATCTCTCTCGCCTCCCAGCGTCACTGGCCAGCACCTATGTGGCCGGAGGGGCGGTGCACCTCCAGGATACCTCCGAAGGTCTGCACTGGTTCTGGGATCCCCTCAGCTGGTGGGGAACTGGAGACAGAGATCAGGTGTACCTCTAGGCCAGTCCCCTCCCCTACCTGGTGCCACCTCTCCCGTCTGAAACGTAAGGTCTCTTCCAACCTCAGAACACAGTGGTGCTCAGGACATACCTGCTGAAAGATAATCAGGATGCCACCCATGCTCTTCTTCCTTTTTCCTTCTTCCCCCTGCCCCTCCCCTGCTGCCCCTCAGAGGGCTAGGGCCCCTCGGCCTGACCCCTTTCCCTCTAAGCCCCCACTCTCACGGATACCCCTTCCAGTGTGACACTCAGCAAAGGCGGGACTGAGGACTGGGTGATGGGCAGGAAGGCTGACCCCAGGGAACCACACAGCCTCCGGGCCCCCTGCAGAAGAAGCTGGGGGACAGATTGGGATCTCAAGAGCTTTAGTGTGGTGGGTCCCCAAAATCACTCAGCTACTCTCTGCATTTTCAATCCCTCCCTGGAAACAGGATAAGAGTAGCTACCAAGTGCTGAAGCTTCCGAGAGGGTGGGTCCTGTGTTGGACTCCTCCTGCACAGGAATCTCCCACCTGGGAGCTTGTTAGAGATGCAGATTATCCTGGTGTATATCAGACCTACTGAGTCTGAAACTGGAGCTGGGATCTCTGGTCTGGGTGACAAGCCCTCACGGTGACGCTTCCTGGGAGCTCAAGCTTTAGAACCACAGACCTCCATCATCCTCATCCTCACCATCTTCACCCCAGGACCTCAGAGACCGGCTCTGAGTGAGTTCTTCCCCTCCCCACGGACCACAGGGGGCTCCCCACACTTCCCATCGTCTCCAGTGCGAAGGGCCTGGTCTGGAAGCAGCAGCTTTTTGCCAAACACCTGTGGGGTCCCTTTAGACAGACGCCTGCCCGTCCCCCAGGACGCCACCAGCACGCACGCACCCCGGTCTCTGTGATGGACCAGGTGCCAGCCATCTCCTCTGTAAGTGGAGAAGCGCCCCGCAGCCATCAACGAGACATGCTCCACGCCACCCTCTGCTTTGTGGGGCAGCGAGATGAAGTGATTTAAAGCACTGCTAGCCTGGGTTTGAATCCTCAGTCTTCCACTTACCCGCTGTGTGTCCTCAGATATGTTTCTTACCCTCTCTGTGTCTATTTCGTGTCATCTTTAAAGCAGAGATACTAATACCCATTTCTAGGATGGTTGCAGGAATTAAAGATGATAACGTGGGGTATGGCTGAGGACAACCCCCGTCATGTAGCGTGAGCCACACGTGCGTTAGAAATGGTGGTTCTCGGCCCTGCCCACCCACACCCCCAGCCTTCTCTCCTCCTCCTGTCCCCCATGTACCCTGTGCACCTGCCAGTCTGGGCTGCTGGGAATCCCTGAACTGGCCGATTATTTTTCATGCCTCCATCCCTTTGCACATGCTGTGACCTGTAACTGTGACCTCTTCATCTGAAAAACACCTGCTTGCTCGCCTTTCCCCTCTGCCTCGCTCCCCTTTTCCCATCACAGTCCGATGGGCCTCCCTGCCTGCCCCCTTCACCACATTACACATGTGCAGCCCGGATACCGCCCACCCCACCCTGGATTTCAGTCTCTGGTGGCTTTCACGCTTAGCTGCACGCCGACCTCCTCTCCTAGGCTGTAAGTCCCCTGAAAGCAGGGTCTGACTCTATCTCCAAATCCTGGGTCCGCCTCTCGGTGGGGGCTTAATAAATGTTCCTGGAGTTGATATTAGCAGTGGCTTAAGAAAAGGAATTAGAATTACAGGGGCTTACAAAGGTCTTCAAGATATGGTGAGTGAATTGTCAAACTGGCAGGAAAAATACATGACAATGTGGCCCCAGCTCTTCACATTCTGCAGACTGCCTTTCTGCCTACATGTTGAATGCATGGAAAGGAATCTGGAAGTGTAAATGGCAAAATGCTAACAGGCACATGCTGTTGGGCAGGGAGAGTAATTCCAGTGGTAGATGAAGCGGGTTCCATCACCTTGTTTGAATTCTTACAGCAAGAATGAGTCCAAGTGTTAGCTGTGTCTTAAAAACAAAAAAAAGTAGTTCTCCTCCGGTAAAGAGTCTGATGTGGAACCCTTCTCTCGCTGCTTTATACTCCAACAGAGCATGCCCTTTCTGCCACAGGGCCTTTGCACTGACTGTTCTTTCTGTCCGGAAGGCACTTCTTCAGCTTCGACGTGGCTGCCTCCGCATCACCCAGGTTTCTGTGTCAGTATAGTCTGCTCGGAGCTGGCTAGTCCAGCGCCTTTGCTCCCCCACCCCCGCCAGAGCGCTCACCTTGTCTGCTTTAGACCGTCTGTAAGATTATTTTTGGTGTTTATGCATTCGGTTGTTTACCGCCTATCTCTGTTTCTGGAATATGAGCTCTCTGAGGTCAGGAACTGTGGCCACGTGGTTCCCTCCTGCACCCCGGTGCCCAACACAGCTCGGGGACATAGTAAGTGTTCATGTAATATTTTTTGTCCAGTGTTCTTGAGCTTCTCCCTCTCTTTCTCTTTCTTTCTAGCTTCCCTAGTCTAAATCTTAGCCATCAAATACATCCCTGCCCGTGGAGCCCTGGGGCTCTCCCTAACTCAGGCTCCCTTACGGAACTGTCTGATGGTGCAAACAAGCTTCTCGGGCAGTGGCACAGAGGAAACACAAGTCAAATCCCGTGAAACCGAAAGCTACTCAGGACGGATGGTTGAGAGTGTGTCCTGATGAGCATGCGTCTGGTGATGACTTCCTATTTGTGCCTGCTTTCATGACCAGCGTGCTCTTCATTTTCCCTACGTTTCAAAAGATTCCCAGTTTTGTTTGTTTAGTATCATGCACTCATGTGATTCAGGATTCTAAGGACAAAGGCATCTGTCTCTGTCCCCTTCCTCAGAGGTAGCCAATGTAGCCAGCTTCTCCTGTAGCTTCCAGAGACTTCTCACGCTCATACAAGCAAGCACACTATATCTATTTTTCCCTCTTTAATACATGGATGCTGGCATCCCACACGTAGTTCTGCACTTTTATTATGATTATTTTTCACCCCACTGAATCTCTTAGAGCTCTTTCCATGATTAGTAACTGCAGAGCATCCACATGCTTCTTTCCTGTAGCAGGGAAAGGACCAGGACGTTCTCAGGAGCAGTGCTCCGGTTGCTACTTACAGACTCCTGCCGGGTGAGCTGTACTGGGTGGTGGGGAAGGTCAGAGGGACTGGGGCTTGGATCCCAGGTCTGCACTGGCCCCTGAGCAAGCCGCTTAAGCAGAAGAACCTCAGAGCACGTGTCTCCTTGTGAGCTGTGGCCAGTATGAAACAACATGATGCGTGTCGGGGTCTTAGCTCGTCCATATGTGGTGCCCAATAAATGGTGGCTGCCATGGCAGGTATTAGTGATGATCTAGAGATGGGCATTGCTGAGCGGCTGAGGATTTTTGGAGGCTGTGAGGCTAGTGAGGCTGTGAGGCTAGTGTCTCGTTGAAATGATCCTCTGTTTAGAAGGGGCTCTACCAATGGCTCATAAATGGTGGCCTTGGCACATCCCTGGGAAGGGGACACCCACCCCATCAAGGTGTGGGGATGAGGGAGGCGGGGGTCACCAGATGAGCCCCTGAACCTGCCCCGTGCACCATGGGGGCAGATGGGGTAAGAGCTTTCCTCTGCTGTGTTCCATTCATTCTTAGACCCTGGACACACTCAGGCTTGAAGCTTTGGGACGTTTGTTAAATTACTGGCCTCCATTTACGTCTCTCTGGCCGGAGGCCATGAACCAGTCTGCACAATGACATTCTTGGTGGCCCACCCCTTCCAATCTACTTCTTAGGATCGCTAACGTGTTGGAGATCATATCACAAAGTCAGTTTTCTGTCCTAAGTTATTTGGATGATTACTAGATTATCAACCTTTCTCTGTGCTGTTGAAGATGTTGTAAAGGTCCATTAAAATGTCTACAAAGCAGCTCGTTGTGTGGAAGTACCATATTATCCTTTACCGCCCCTCTGTTGTTGGACCTGTGGGTTCTTCTCCTTTTATTTCGCTCTCCTGACCTCCCGTGGAGACAGCTTTGCCTCCATCTGAGCCTTTCCCCCTGCCGTTGGGATTCCAAGCAGTGGAACACCAACAAACCAACAACTGTGAAGTTTAAAGGTCTTTATCTTCTACCCCAACTCATCACCACCATTCAGCTTTTTTTTTTTTTTTAAGATTTATTTATTTTAGAGAGAGAGTTGGGGAGGGGGCAGAGGGAGAGAGAGAGAGAGGGAATCTTAAGCAGACTCCCCACCGAGTGCAGAGTCTGAAACAGGGCTCCATCCCAGGACCCAGATCACATCCTGAGAAGAAATCAGGAGTCAGATGCTTAACTGACTGAGCCACCCAGGTGCCCCGAAGCTTTGTTTTAATAAAGAGGATTTGTAAATCCTGCCTTTCTAACACGATTCTGACACCAATTTCACATTTGTTTTCCCTAAAGTATCTCTGTGGTTCCTGAACCCAAGGCCATCAGAACCTGAGACAAGTGACTTTCCAAGGTGCCCAGGATGGTCCCAGGAGGCTGGGTACCATCCTGCTGTTGAAGCAGCACCGTGGGGGACAGCCCCCCTGCCAGGCGCCGCGGATCTGGGCTCTAGCCGTTCCCATCCACCACCCTGTCCCCATCAATTTGTAGCTGTGAAATCTTTTGAATATCTTAGCCACTCTGAGCACCCGAGATCTTTCTTTCTTTTTTTTTTTTAAGATTTTATTTATTTATTTGACAGAGAGAAACACGGCTAGAGAGGGAGCATAAGCAGGGGGAGAGAGAGAGGGAGAAGCAGGCTTCCCACCAAGCAGTGAGCCCGATGAGGAGCTCAATCTCGGGACTCTAGGATCATGAACTGAGCCAAAGGCAGATGCTTAATGACTGAGCCACCCAGGCAACCCTCACCCGAGATCTTTAAAAATTGATCAAATAAAAACTTTAAAATAAAAAGACCCTCCATTCATCTGAATGTTGGCTCATGGCTTCCGAAGGCTAGTGCAGTTCTGAGCAGACTGTTCTTTCACTCATTCATTTACCATAAGCATTTAATTAATGCAGTGTCTGGCTCTGAGTTCGGTTCCTCATTCTCCACGTGCCCATCTCTACTCGCTGGCTCAACAGAGCAGTGAGTTGGGCTCCGACAGTCACGGGCTAGAGTCCTGCCCCTCTCAGTAGTTAGAGGTGGGGCTTGGGCGTGTCAGTGACTCTCTCAGAGCCTCTGTGTTCCCTTCCGGACGTTAGGAACAGTACTATAGCCGGTCAGATGATTATGAAGATTAAACATACAGTGGATGTAGAATAGTAAGCACCCAGAAAGGTTAGCTATAATAATAATTAGATACTATTATATTATATAAGATCTCAGACAACTTCTAAGGGGGTCATTTTGCCACAGGACCAGGAGGACCAAATGCCTTACCTTTGTTTGCATGGGTGTGGAGGTCGGGGACAGGCTGATCCAGGTGCTCCCAGGGGCAAGGAGGACACTGGGGGCTGAGTGCTTCCTGCCCTTGACTCAGAACCAGCCACTGGGAACAGATGAACTGAAGATTCAAGGACCTCACGGGAGACCAGACAGACTTAATGCTGGAGCGAGGCAGTGCCCGAGCTTTAGAATAATGTAATCAAGGGTGACGATGTTATAATGTTAGGATGTTAAGATGATTCAATGTTAGAATGTGTGGCTATTATAATAATCGAATGTTATACTAGAAGACTTTGGCTTTGGAAGGGCAATTAAAGAGGATGTGGTCTTTTGCTGAAAGTGTAGGCACGTAAAAGCCACAGGGGGAAAAATGTGGTATGACTCTCCTAGGGGGTAGGGGGTGGGAGGGGCTTTTGATAGAATTGTGAGAGGGAAGATTAAGAACTGAGCTGGTACCATTTTTATAGTCTGTGTTTTATAATCACAAATATATGACATATATTATAAATATATAAAGAGATATCACATATCATCGTATCTATTTATATGTGAATTATGTGATTACAGTTTTTATATTATAGCACGCATTTGGGAAAAGAAGGCGAATTTAGAGCGCTTTCTTGAAATAAGATGAAGAAAGTTTGACCCTTTAAATGAACATTGGTTTAGGGTGGGCTATTTGGGGTTATTTGCCAACTCTGAGCGCCCCGAGCATGGGTACTCACAGCCTCTTTCCCCTTCCTTGGGAGGCTCCTGGAAATGTATGCAGACGGCTGATTTCAGATTGCCCCTTTGTTCTACAGGTGAAGATGCAGAGGCCCAGACACAGCAAATGAGGTGGCCGAATGTGGGGGTGCTTTGCAGAACCCTGAGAGGCATCTGACCTCCTAACTGCATTATCCGTCCCCTCCCTCACCCCTACTTCCTCTACTGCTCTCCAAGTCTTGGTCTCACCGATGTGGCAGGGAGGAGCTTGGTGGCTGTCCTTCCTGCACTTGGCATCCGTGAATTCTGGTTTGGAGTAAAGCTAATCGTGTACACGTCATATTCAACTCATTAGCTGTTGACTTGCCTTCGGCTCAAAAGTCGTATTTTATATATGCCTTTGCACTGAGAAAATAAATAATTGGGAAAAGGGGGTCATCTGGTCTTCCTTGAGCACTTGAGTTTCACAGTTTTGGAGAGCCAAGAAGCTTGGGTTCAAATCCCAGTTCTGCCACTTCCTAGCTAGGGGATCTTGGGCAAATGCTATAACCTCTCCTTGACTCAGTTTTTCCATTTGTTAAATGGGTTTAATAGTGACCTCATAATAGTGTCTTGAACATGAAATGAGATAAGGAGCCTCAGCAGGATGCCTATGATGGAGCAGGTACTTGATAAACATTATGTTTACAGTAATATTTCTGTCTTAACAATCTCTCTTTCCTGCTTCTACTCCACTCCCAACCCTCCCCGGATACTCACACATGTATGTTTCAATGTCCTGGGGTCTGTTTGGGGCATAAAAACATGGCTCATCCCCAAATACCAACAATTTTCTAAGTGATAGACATTTTGGAGCTTGGGCTTTCTTGATGAATCAGGAGGATTTTTTTTTTTTTTAATATCTCAAAATCCCTTAGCAAGCCGGAGCCACAGCCTGAGAGAGGGTGTTCACGGCTGCTGAAGGCCTACCATGTGCTGTCAGAGTTGAGCCTCACAGTCTCCACGCACAAGCATCATTACCTCCATCTTACAGATGAGAAAACTGAGCAGAGACCAAATTGGCTGAGGTCGGAGAGCAAAAGAAAGGTGGAGACGAGACTCTGTAACCCAGAATGCTTGACGCTAAAACCTGTTCTCTTTCCACCCAGATACCCCATTTTGCTTCCTGAGCCAGGGAACGACCTGGTCTTCATCCGGCCCTGGGGTCAGGAAGGAGGTGGGAGAGTGGAGTGTAGAGTAGGATGTGGTCCAAGTTCAGAAGTCCCATGAAGTCCCCTTCCAAACAAACAGCTGGGAGTCCAGGCCTGGGTCTGGAATTGTTTGGATAATTTTTGCTGTGGGATACCTGGTTACTTTCTCTGGAGAATGTTGAGTTCATCCCTCGTCCACGGGGTCCTCCACACCGGGTGTTGCAAGATGGGATTGCGTCAAAAAAGGTACGAATGCTACAAAACAAAAACGAATGTGCAAAGTACCAAGCTAAGGGCTCTATGCTCTGCTTCTTAGCGTGAGTTATCGTAGATGTTTCTCCTTGGGCTGTGTTTACATCGCAGAGAGAAAGCAGGAGGGCAACACTGCGGGGCCAGAAGAGGGGCCAGACTGGCAACTAAGCCAGGCTGGGCTGAGGAAGAGGTGGCATTCCCCTGGAGGAGGGAAAGGCCCCCTACCGCTGGCCTGAGAGAGAGAAGTAGGACCACACAACAGAGTTGAACCAAGTTCCAAGGGTGGTGGGGGAGGGGAGGGTACTAGGCATGGTGACGCCCACCCAGGAGGCCATGCGTCAGGGCAGGAAGCTCAGAACCAAGACCAAGAACCAAGGAGGGAGATTGAGGTCTGTTTCTAGGTGATCTGGAGGCAGATCTGATGGCTCAAGAGGTCCAACCAAAGCTCAGACCGCAGGGATGGGTCGTTCACAATGGACAGGCTTACATATGCAGGGAAGAGACAGACGAGCCTAGGAATAACCTTCATCAAAGTCACCCAGCTTGGGCCAGGGACAGAGAACCCCTGCCCCGGGAGCTGAGATCCACTGGCCGCCTCCCCTGTCCACTCCTGCTGAGGCCCGAAGTTCCTTGTCTAGCCGATGGGGCTGGAGCGAGCCCCAGCCAGTGCCTGCTCGTCCTTCCGGCTCCAGCCATAAAGAGACAACAGAATGGAAAAATAATTAAAAACTAAGAGTGGAGGTGGGGGGGGCACATTGGTAGAAGGGAGAGCTGGGGGCTGGGGAAGCGATTTCCAGAGAGGAGACGGGTGGAGGGTTGGAGTGGCTGGCGTGGAGATAACCAACAGATGCGATTCTTCAGATAAGCGTAGCAATTTAGATAAATCTCAGGCTTTGGAGCTGGTCGCCTGCGTCCCTCTCCTCCGTCTGCCTTTTTTCAATTTTATCTCTGAGCCAAGGGAGGGGGAGAGGGAGGGCAGGGAACTCTGAGGGGTGAGGAGATGGGAGGAGGGGAGGGCAGGGAGGGGGGCCAACTTCATCTTCGGGGACTTTGGCTTTTCTTTTTAATGTGTTTTTCCCAGAAGGTGGGAAATGCCAACACACACTCGGAGACCTAGAAGGCGGCCTATGTTTTTTAAAAAGCGGCGGACAAAAATCAAAATATTTGAAAATGTATTTCATGGTAATTATGTCATATTTCATGGGCTGGTGCCACTACTGAAAGAGAGGCTGAATGCCTTAATTTGTATAGAAATTGTAATCATTTGTTCATTTCAAGGTGAAAATTGCATTTTTTAATTTAAATTGTATCCTGCATGATAGTCTATTATCTAGTAAAATTGTCTCCATGTCTGAATGCCTTATGTGCAGCTGCAATGCTTGTCACAAATCCACTTATATTCATAAAAGCAGGTGGACATCTCGGGAAATGGGAGCCGTTGTGTGTGCGTGCGTGTGGACGCGTGTGGACGCGTGTGGACGTGGTGGCCCCTCTTGTTCGGTTCTCACTCCCGCCTTCTCATCCCCCGTCTGTCCCCCACCTCTGACTCTCACACCAGCATTTCCAGATCTACTTAGCAAATGAGGGTTAGTTGGAATAAATGAGGAATAAATGCATAGTGCAGAAGAGGAAGGCCCGGTCCGAGTTCGGGGGGCTGAGGCAGGGCTGGGTCTCCCCCTTGTTGTGCACCCTTCCCAGGGCAGCTTGCCGCCTGGAGCCCCACTCTGGGCCTGACTGCCCGACTCTGAATCCTCATTCTGCCCCTGGTGAGCTGCGATCTAGGACTTAGTTTCTTTGCCTTTAAAATGGGGCGACAACAAAATCTCCTTCGTCTTCTTGTCAGCAAGCCGTGACCCGCGAGTGACAAATCCACCTGCCACCTGTCTAAACGGCCTGCCAGCTGGGAGTGGCTTTTACATTTTTTAGTGGGGGGAAAAAGAAATTTTAAAAAATGAGAGTAAATTACCTGAAATTCAAATTCAAAGGTTTATAAATAAAGTTTTATTGGAACACAGCCATGCTTATGTGTTTACACAGGGCTGCCCTCCTGCCATTTCAGAGCTGAGTAGTTGTGACAGAGACCAGAGCCCACAAGCAGAAACTACATCTTTATGAACAAAGTGTGCACAGTCCTGAAATAACATAAGTGAAGGGCTTAGCCAGGCTCTGGTGTGTCTAAGCATCTATCCTCATTAGCGGTTACGACATGCTAGGGGCTTCAGGAAGCTTGAGTATCCAGAAGAAAAGCAGCCAACCAGTATTTCTGTGGCAACGGTTACCATCTTCCCAGCTTACATATGTGGTAGGTACTGGTCAAAAAGACAGTTTCTCTCTGGGGCAAAAGCTGGGAATGGGGACTTTGTTTTCCCCGAGGAATTTCATCCAGGGTTTTCTTGACAATTCTATGACTTTTTAAAATCCTTGGGATGTCAGACAGGGCTCTGGACCAAGAGTTAGATACTCTATCCATCCATTACGCTGGGGCTTATTTTCCCACCTGTAAAATGGGTCCCTTCCAGAAGCGCCTGGGGGGCTTAGTTGGTTAAGCGTCTGACTCCCGATTTCAGCTCAGGTCATGATCTCATGGTCATGGATCAAGACTCCACAGCATGAGTCTGCTTGAGATGCTCTCTCCTTCCACCTCTGTCCCTCCCCCTACTTGCATGCACTCTCTCTCTCTCTTTAAGATTTTAAGTAAAATTTTAAAAAAAAAAAAAAAAATGAGTCCCTTCCAGCAAAAGGTCCAGCTGCAAGTGCCTTATGACATGTGTGAAGGTCAGCAAGTTCCTGGCATATGGCAACTGTCCAGATGGTTCATTTCTTCTTCTCCTTTCATAGGGGTAGGTTTGGTGGTCCCTGTAGGACCCTGTTCAGGAGCACCAACTACTCACCTTTTAGTCTGTCCATCCATCTATCCATCCATCCATCCATCCATCCATCCATCCATCCATCCATCCCTCCATCTGACAATTTCCAAGCATCTCCTACGTCCCAGGGACTGTCTTGGAAGAGGCCCCCTTGCGATGTCTCTCAATCCCAGGCAACCTTGGGCAAACGAGATTCTGCACTCAAACAAAAGCTGGGTGTCCTTTGGTGAGTGACTTCATCTCTGAGCCTCATTTCCCCAACCCCAAAATCGTTGCCCTCTCCCTCACAGGGATACAGGGATGTGCTAGAGATGGTGTGTGTCCAAATGCCTCAGAAACTCTAGAAAGCCACGTAATTGTTATTGAAGGATTTACCTTCCCCAGGAGTCAGGTTGGGTGTGACTCGCCCAAGGTCACACAGGGGAGAAAGTAATGCAGTTGAGTTTAAGGCCAATGCTTGGTGTTACTGACCAGATGTTTAGGTCCCCCCCCCCCAGTTCTATGTTGAAGCTCTAACGTCACTATGATGGTATTTGGAGATGTGGCCTTTAGGAGGTAATTGGGGTTAGATGAGGTCATAAGGGTGGGTTCCCCACGATGGGATTAGCGCCTTTATAAGAAAGGGAAAGATGCTGGAGTCCCCTGTCTCCATGAGCATGCACCAAGGAAAGGCCACGTGGGCACACAGCTGGAAACAGTCTGCAAACTAGGCAGAGAGTTTGCATTGGAACCCAGCCACGCTGGTACCCTGATCTCAGACACCCAGCCTCCAGGACCGTGAGAAAGTAATCATTTATTGTTAAGGTAACTTTTTATAGAGTCTGAGCAGACTGAGACACCCAGGTTCTTAACCCCCCCAACCCCGATTCCTCCCTGGATGTATTTTATAAAGGGAAGAGAATGCTAGCCTTATTGTATAATTTGGAGGAATCCAGGGTTTGAGGGAGTCAGGGTGGGGCTCTGGAGCCTCAGTTTCCCCATTGGTTGTTAATACCAGCTGTGTGACAGAATCAACAGGGGAGCTAAAATGACAATAACAATAACAGTAATGATAATTAATATAATAATATAATAAACATGCCTGAGTGCCATTCCTAGAGGTTCTCATTTATGAGTCTGGGAGGAGCCTGGACCCAGTGTGTTTAGTGCCCCTCCCTCGTCCTCTGTGATTCCACACAGAATATTTGTTGGGTGGAGACCACACCCCCAAGCAGCAGTCCCCCGAGCCTGAGACCGTCTGAACCCTTCCTGTGAACCCAGGGGTAATGGAGGGGCACTGAGGGGAGCAGTTCACATGGCGTGTCCTCCCGTGTCCCATCCCCAGCCAGAATCCCTTGAGGGCTCCCAGTGCTCCTTGACAACTCTGGGGAGTCTGGGAACATGGGAATCATTAAGCTGGGATGGATCCTGGGGCTGGGGACCTAGAACCCAGAGCGCCAAGTTCACACCTCTTCCCCAGAAGCACCTGCTCTGTTCTAGAGTCATCTGCACGAGTGGGGTATCTTCCAAGCACAGTCCCATGTCCACAGGGGCATCTACCATTTCCTGGGGGCCTACTATGCCCTGAGTGCCCTGTGGACCACCCGCCACGATGAGGACCTCACCAGTCGCTCTCTCGTCCTGGCTTCTGGTGTCATTCGTCCTCTCTGCTCTCCTCCTACCTCTATGCTCCTTTGCACATTTCTTCGCTGGATTCCCCTTCCTTCTACCTCAGGGGTCCTTGGCTCACTTTTCTTTTTCTGGTCCTTGGCTCACTGAAGGCTGGTCCTTGGCTCACTTTTCTTCTTCTTTCTCTTCCTTACTCACTCCTAAGTGACCTCAGCCAAATTTAAATACCAACTGGATTTCCTGCGTCAACCGCTATGCCCCCTCCTCTCCTGCACGTGCCACGACGGGCAGGTGCCCCGTCTCCACACGGGGCTCCTAGGTGGTTCTCTGCTCCCACCTGTGGAACCCCTGCCCCACGCTCAGCTGGCTCCTCCCCCACTCTTCCAAGCTCTGCAAATGGCCTCTCTGCCACCTACTTTTTAAGCCAAAGCCCTGGCCAGTTGCCTCCCACTCCTCCTTTCTTACACCCTTCGACACGCCAGGTCATGAGCAGGACCAGCCGGCTCTTCTTTATAAAATGGGTCCTGAATCTGTCCTCTCTTCTCCACAACCTCATCTTTTTAAAGAGATTTTATTCCTCTACTTGGCAGAGAGAGAGAGAGAGGAGAGAGAGGGAGAGAGAGAAGGAGCAGCAGAAAGACAAGAGAAGCAGATTCCCTGCTGAGCAGGGAGCCTGACATGGAACTCGATCCCAGGACCCTGGGATCATGACCTGAGCCAAAGGCAGATGCTTAACTGACTTAGCCACTCAAGTGTCCAGATAACCTTTTCTTGGCATAAATCAGAGCATGTCATTCAATATGTCCCTATGGCTGTCATTCACTTGGGAAATAAAATCCAGCCTCTGCCAGGGTCTTGTAGACTTTTCCGTCTCCTACCCTAGATAAATGACCGATTGACTGCCTAAATGAGCCCACAAATGAATGAACATCCTGGGAAGGGCCAGGGCTGGGCACAGAGAGATAGGGACACAAGTCCTGGCTACTCTGGAATTTAGGACAATTCCTCTTGCTTTCAATATTTGTTGTAATATAATCTCCCGTGAAGTAGGGTCTGTTACACCCATTTTGTAGATGGAAAAGGGTAGTCTTAGAGGGGTTCCATCCCAAGCCAAGGTCACTGCCCTCCCTGCCTAAGAGGAGTGGGATTTGAACACAAGCCCATGTTGTTCCAAAGCTCACACATCCAACAGAGAAAGACCTAACACCTTTCACTGTGCTTCTGCTCTGATGCCTTCTCCCACCCGAGACCCCTCCCTTGTCTCCAGGTTGGGGACAGAGGTACATCCAGCTGCTGCTGGAACCCCTCCCTGGCCCCTGCTGACTCTGACTAGCTATGTGTGGGAGCCCTTAATCGGCAGAATCCTCCATCCCCCAGGACCTGGCCACTCCCAGACCTGCTGCTCAGGCTTGGAGAGGACACAACAGCTATTTGGTAAGGATGAAAAAATTCCATTAACTTAGTGGGTCCAGACACAGTGCAGGATGGCTGAGGCCTCCGTGTCCCAACCTCCGGGCAATGGAGCCCTCCCTTCCTGATATCCTTCCAAGCCAGAGTTCCTCCGCTTGGCACTACTAACATTTAGGGTCAGATAACTCTTTGCTGGGGGCTGTGCTGTGCATCATAAGGGGTTTAGCAGCATCCCTGGTCTCTGCTCACTAGATGCCACGAGCAATTCCTTCACCCGGGTATGACTGCCGAAATGACCTCCAAACTGCTGAACGTGAGTGGTCGTCCTGGGGTGCCACTGAGAAGCGCGGCTCTCATCTGGGGCATAGCTTGGTCCTTACCTGCCCTAGCTTACCGGAGAGTAACCATTCTCCTAGATCGTACCCTACCACACTGCAGGCTTCTAAGGTTAGTGACTCATGTTGAACACTTGCTAAGTGCCAGGCGTTAGACCTCACTCATTCCTTACAACAGCCCTCTGGGGGTAAGTATGGTTTTACCCCATTTTACAGATGAAGAGACACTGGCCCACGGACATTGGGCGAGTCACCGGCAGGAGTCTGTTCCTGTAGACGGTGGGTGCCCACAACCATGTTCTCACTCGATCCTGGTGCCTTGGCTAGTCATGGCATCATGTTGCTCAAATTCCGGAGGAGGAACCTGCAGTTTGTGTGGTTTCTGCGAGCTCACCTAGTGCTCCCCACAGATGATAATTGGCAGAGTCAGAGTTTGAACCCCAATCTTACAGTAAAGCTCATTATCTCCCCACCACTCCCGATTGCCTTTTAGACCCATAAACATGCTTCCAACTTGACAAGCACTTGGAGATCATTCACTTAGTTAACAGATATTTATTGATATCTCCTCTACACCAGAACCCCTGGTTAAGAATGTGGGCTCTCCTGGGAGGTCTGGGTCACTCAGTTGGTTAAGAGTCTGCCTTCAGCTCAGGTCATGATCCCAGGGTCCTGAGATTGAGCCCCACATCGGAGTCCTTGCTCAGTGGAGAGCCTGCTTCTCCCTCTCCCTCTGCTTGCTGCTACCCCTGCTTGTGTTCTCTCTCTCTGACAAATAAATAAATCTAAAAAACAAATAAATATAAAAAAAAGAATGTGGGCTCTTCTTTATCTTTTAGAGACAGGTGCTGATGTATCTAAGGATGAAATGATGGCGACCTGAAATATGCTCCAAAGTAGCCCACGATGTGGGAGGGAGGTGGATGAAGATACAGATGAGATGAGCTTGGTGGCCAGTTGATAATTACTAAAGCCAACAGATGGCTACATCTTGTGATCTACTCTCATGAAAGTTTCCATTGTACAATGCATTTAGCAGTGTGGATGCTGATTCCTCGTTTGGGTTCAAATCCCAGCTTCATTACCTAAGGTGTAGTCTTGAGTAATTTTATTTGCTCCTCTAGATCTCGGTTTTCTTACCTGTGAAGTGGGGAGACAGTGATTTGTAGCTCACAGGGTCTTTGTGGGGATTAAATGAGGAAACACAGAGAGTACAGGCCCGTCCCTGCACAGATTGGGGACCTCATTCATTGTCTACATGGAGGAAGTGGGGAACCAGTCTCATCACAGAGCTGATCCTAATGGTGTCCATGTTCTCTTCCAGCCAGAGTCACCAGGGAGGCTCTGAGCCCTGTGATGGCTCTGGATGGACTGTAACCTGAGTTACCCACAGAACAAGGAGGAGACAAAGCTCCCTATTCCCATGAAGAACCGTGACTCTGTGCAAGTCAGTCCCCTTGGGCCCCAGCATGATGAGGCCTCGTCTGAATTTCCTGGTGACTGAAATGCCACCTTCCCACCTATCCAGCCCTCTGCCTTCACTTCCTCTGTGCTCCCTCAGGACTGGCCTCTTTTCCTCATCTGCTCTCTGGGCTGCTTGAATTATTCCCATCTTCCCAGACTCCGGAGTTGTCAGGAAGCACTTAGATTCCTCCAGGAATTCTGGCTGGGGATGGGGCATGGGTGGGTGTGCCATGTGAACTGCTCCTCTCTGAGCATGTCCACCTCCCCTGGGGATTGCCTCATGCTCACAGGGCTGCTTCTTAGGGAATGGGCCTCCAGCCAATAAGTATTTCACAAATTGTCTTACATTTCCCAGAAAGCCTTGCACTAGCAAGTTGGAGCCATGTGGTCAGTTCTGTATGAGAAGATAATGGTGTCACTTCTGAGCTGAGGCAGGTACGAGCCAGCATGCCCCACACCCCCCGTCTCTTCCTCGACTATGGATACCTGGGAGGCCACACATTCCAAATGGCACAGACACACAGAGGAGAAAACAGACCTTCCTTGTGTAGGCCCAACTGAGATTTGGGGTTTATCTGTCTCAGCAGCAGAGCCAAGCTTCACCTGACTAATATAATAGGGCCTTTAAAGAGGTCAGCTCCACCTCTGGAGGGTCTAGAGACCATAGATGAACTACGTAGGCCACCGGACATGTCTCCCTCATAAAATCTCTGCACACCGAAGCTCCGATGAGCTTTCCTTGTTGGCAATGGTCTTTGTGTATTGTTATACCCCGTTGTCACAAGGAGTTATCACTGGCTTTGACTCCACAGGGCAAGAAGCTTTGTGTTTGGAGGACCCTCCCCCCCAGATTTCAGCATGCGTCTCTTCCCCAGGCTGATTTGTCTCTGCATCCCTGTGTTGACATAAACTGTAACCACAGGTGTAACAGCTTTCAATGAGCCCTCTGAGTCCTTCTGGCAGATTTTCAAACCTGAGGGTTGGTCTTGGGAACCCCCAAACTCCAAAAGAAATGAGTTTCAGAAGTGAGGGTGGTCTTGGGGATACTGTCTTTGCCTTCTTCTGTCATGGAAAAATTATACCCAAATGTGGGACTAGGCGAATGGACCCATGTATCCTGGAGGTGTGAATCATGGCCCAACCTGTCTTCTGGAGATACCATCACAGATGAAGAAAGTGGTGAAGGAGGTCACCCCTCAAGAGCACAGTGTTGTCTAGCAGGGCTTGATGACCACCTCCCAGGTGTTCAGGCCATCCCGTAAGGTGGCTGGCTCAGGTCTTCAGCCAGTACTGTTTATGGGCATGGAGGCAAAGGGGAAATTGGATGGACTATTACCTAGCACACAGAGGTGATGCACAAATATAGTCCCATGGAGGAAGTTCAGTGTCACTTGAACATGAGAAGAAACAGAAGGAAGTCTACAACACTAAGACATTTATATAAATTCTTCACACACAAAAAGGTATTTTTCAGGAATCTAAGGATGTACATTCAACCTTGAAGATGCTAATGGGTGAAGAAAATGATCAACAAAACAAGACCATGACAATTACATTTGATTAGAACTTACAGAGCTATGGGAGGGCATCATAGATTATAAAATGACTAGCAGAACTGGGGCCCACTTGTCTTGACTCTTTTGGAAAGTCTTCACCTTGGGCTGCCCCTTTTTCTGGCCTTCATCTCAAGTGAGTGCACTGGCTAGCATCAATTTTGATACAGTTCCTTTTGCTTTTTGTGCCTCATGTCTCCCACCTGCCTTTAGTACTCCATAAACCCAGAAAGATGGGTAGATCTTGATGCCTCCTCCCAGCTAGTCAAAGGGTCTCAGTCCCAATTACAGCTTAGAATCACTTCGTATGGTTAAAAATTACCCACTCCCTCCTGCTCTACAATATTGATTGTGTTGACTGGGGTGGACTCTGGCATTAGACCTTTAAATGGCCCCAGGATGAACCCATGGATAGGAACCACTGGAGTGGATGCTCTTCCTCCGGATTTCCCTTAGTCAGAGCCTGCTCTCCTGCCACTGACATCATCTACATGTTCCTCCCCAGCCTGACTCTTTCTAAAACACCTTGAACGGGACTGGCATAGATTGGCCTTTCAGGGGAATGTTCCTTTGAGATGAACTACTTTAAAGCTGTTCAAACAGATGAGTCACACATGTCTTATTCAGTTCATCCTGGTGCTGCCGTCATATATAATTTATTTTTAGCTGATCCCAGGTTCAGCTACTGATTCCCATCTGGATCTTAGACCTCTTACTTACAGAGGACAAAATAGCAGTCTTACCTATTTTTAAAGTTTTGAGCAGCTGGGATCCACTCCTTCACCTGTGAGCCCACTACTTTATGGGGAGTCCATGGGTTTGAGGCAGTAAGTGGGGAAAGGCAGGCTCTGGGGTCATTTGGGCCTGGGCTTGATGCTGCCCAGGCATGAGATCTAGAGCAGGATATCAACTGCTCATCATAAAACGGACTGAATTGAGAATGGAGGCAGATTGTATATGCAGAATGCTTAGTGCACTATCTAGCACATATAAAATGTGTCATGAATAAAAAGTATTCTCACCAGCTTCTTTTGGTGATTTTAGACACCTCCAAGCACTAGGCCTTCCTGTAAAGCCAGGGACCCAGGAGGGCACTGATTCTTAGGGCCAGTAGGCAGAGAGTTTATGGAGAACTTCAAGACCAGTGGTCACACAGAGCCCATTTACCTGCAGTTGCGACAGAGCTAACCTTGTATTTCTGGCCAGAGGATCATGAAAAAAAGTTCCTGTGAATCAAAGAGTGTGAGAAATCTCTGGTGTTTTTAAAAATCGATTTTTCAAACTCTGCCCAGCCCCAGGACCAACCCCTTGGGAGCCAGGGGATATAAGGAAAATCTCGAAGAGGAAAGAGATGGAGAAGAAGAGTACTAAATTCTGTGAATGAATTGACATAAATATGTGCCTCACTCTCAAGCTATGAGTGCACAGAACACACATTAAAATGCAAAACAAAACATAGCAAGGACTTTGAGGACTGAAAGATTCTATAAACCACTACCCAAGTCCTAGACCAACCCCTGAGCGGCACATGAGTGGTATAGACACAAACAGCATAGCAAAGATTTTGTACACTGGGCTAAAGTTGAAACTGCTCTTCCCTGAAAGTCAAGACAGATCTTGAGATCTGAACTTAAATGGATGGATTTTCTGCTAAGTTAAAAAAGCAACAAGATAAACAAAAACCCCATTCTTTAAAGGATTTTAATAGGACACAGAGTCTCACAACATAATGTTTCAAAACCCCAAATTACTTGATGTATCAAGAACTGGCAAACTCAACCAATTCTCAGGGGAAAAGACAATCGATAGATGATAACCCTGAAGTGACACAAATTGAAATTATTAAAGATTTTAACATGACTTTTAAAACTGTACTCCATGAGGTAAGGTGAACATTCTTAAAATGAGTGGAAATATAGAAACTCATGACAATGAAATAGACACTACAAAAAAGAAGTAAATAAAAACTTTGTAACCAAAACAGATAATATCAGAAAAATAATAAAAATCACTGGGTACATTTAATAGCAGGATGAAGATAACAGAAAATAGTCTCTGAATTTGAGAAATGATTAAATCTGAAGAACAGAGAAAAAAAGATTGAAAAAAATGGACAGAGCTTCAGAGACATGTGCGACAATAATGAAAGGCCTAGTATTTCTATCATCAAAATCCCTGAAAAAGGGGAGTAAGAGAAAGATACAGGAAAAATATTAAATACAAAAGTGATGGCTAAAGTTTTCCCAAATGTAAGTGAAAAAACATAAATTTACAGATTCAAGAGGTCAGTGAATCCCAAATAGGATAAGCTCAAAGAAAACCATTCCTAAACATAATCTAATCAAATATCTGCAAATAAAAGATAAAGAAAAGGCTTTAAAGCATTCAGAGAAAAACAACATTGACACAAAAGGGGGCAACAGTTCAAGTACCTGTGGGTGTTTCATCAGCAACCACAGAGGCAGAAGATGTTGAAACATCTATTCTGAAAGAAAATAAACTGTCCACCTAGAATTCTATATCCAGAAAAAAAAATCCTTTGGAAGTGAAGATGGAAATACATACACTCTTGAATGAGGGAAAACTAAGAGAATTCTTAACCAGTAGACATTCTCGAAAAGAAAGAATAAAGGAAGTTCTCACTGAAGGGAACTGATACTAGAGGGTAACCTGGAAGTTCAGGAATAGAGAAAAGGCAACAGAAATGGGAGATACCTGGGAAGATAGAATAGACTAATTTTCTCCTCTTAAGTTCTTTAAAATATATGATTGTTCAAGGGAACAGTACAATATCGTTTGGGAGTGTTCAGTGTATGTACCTGTAATACATATATCAGCTCTAAGATCAAGGGTTGTTAAACATCTATATTTTATTTGGAATTGTAAAATATTAACTCTAATTGGACTGCAAATTGTAGGTATATAATAATCGTTAGACCGATCACTAAAAAAAATATTAAAATATGTGCCAAAAAGGTCAATGGATAAACTAAAATGGAACACTAAAATATATTTGAACAATCCAAAGCCAGGAAGAAAGAGAGAAAAGAGAAATTTTAAAAAGGAGATTACAAACAAAGAAGTAAGATGTAGACCTAAATTCAATTACATCAATCATTCATTAAATGTAAAAGATCTAAATATAGATCTTGAGGACAGAGATTGTGAGACTCTAACAATACTGTCTGTAAGAAACCTGTTTGAGTTCTGTATAATTATACTCAAAAATTCTCCAGGGGGTAGCGCCTGGGTTTCTCAGTCATTAGGCATCTGCCTTCATCTCGGGTCCTAGTCCTGGGGTCCCAGGATCAAGCCCCACATAAGGCTCCCTGCTCAGCGGGAAGCCTGCTTCTCCCTCTCTCACTCCCCGTGCTTGTGTTCCCTCTCTAGCTGTGTTTCTCTGTGTCAAATACATAAATAAAATCTTTTAAAATAATTATCCAGGATATTTACTGTCCAGCTTTTTTCCATTCAATATTTATCAAAAGCTCAGTTGGAAAAAAAATCATGTTAAGTGTGATTTTTTTTTATGAGCTTACCCTCCCTCTTTAGGAATTCCAAATGATCCTTGGATCAAGTGAAGTCATCAGAGAACCCAGTGTCTAGATCATATCCTGTTTTTACCTCTCCCCACCTGCCACCAGGGCTACTTTTACTGAATTACCATCAAACTGCATTGAAGACCTTTAAAGAAATAATTCCTCAAGGACAAATCAAAACCACAAATCAAAACCACAATGAGATACCACTTCTCATCAATCAGAATGGCTAAAATTAACAAGTCAGGAAAAAACAACTGTTGGTGAGGATGCTTACACTGCTGGTGGGAATGCAAGCTGGTACAGCCACTCTGGAAAACAGTATGGATATTCCTCAAAAAGTTAAAAATAGAACTACCTCATTACTCAGCAATTGCACTACTAGGTATTTATCCAAAAGATACAAACATAGTGATCTGAAGGGGCACCTGCACAATAGCCAAACTGTGGAAAGAGCCCAGATGTCCATCAAAAGATGAATGGACAAAGAAGATGTTATAAAAAAAAAAAAGAAGATGTTATAAATGGAATATTACTTAGCCATCAAAAATGAAAGTTTGTCATTTGCAATGACGTGGATGGACCTAGAGGGTATTACACTAAGTGAAATATGTCAAAGAAAGACAACTATCATATGATCTCACTCATATGTGGAATTTAAGAAACAAGACAGAGGAGCGCAGGGGAAGAGAGGGAAAAATAAAATAAGATGAAATCAGAGAGAGAGACAAACCATAAAAGACTTTTAACTGTAGGAAATAAACCAAGGGTTGCCAGAAGAGAGGAGGTGTGGGGATGGGGTAACTGGGTGGTGGGCATTAAAGAGAGCATGTGATGTGATGAGCACTGAGCGTTATATACAACTGATGAATCACTGAACTCTACCTCTGAAATTAATAATACACTATATGTTAATTAATTGAATTTAAAGAAAATAAAATTTAAAAAGAAAAAAGAAATAGCACATTTTTTTATATTTCAGGAGTTTATTCTTGAGTTCTTATTTTTGAAATCACACTGTCCTATTTAGGAAGACACCAGGGAGACCTATCCTTTAGCAAGTTTCTTATTTTCTCATTGACATCAGTACTTGCATAACTCATTGGCTTTCCTATTTTCCATTGGCTGCTAGGAAACTCCAGGCATCTCTCTATAATGTTAATAAGCATTCCTACAATAAAGATCCAGGGTCACATAAGTTTGTGAAACAGGGCTAAAAAAAAAGTGAAATTGGTTTCTTTATTCTGTGATCTCATATAATCTTCACAATTGCTGTGGATAACATATAAAAATGTTATGCCATTTTTATAGACGATGAGAAAACTGACTCCTCAGAGAGACTACTTGTCCAGTGTTAGCTAATAGTGGCATGAGGATAGGAATATGCTGTTTGATTTCAATCTGCTCTCTTAAAACCATATGCAAATCATGTTTATAAAATACCTGGCAAAAGGAAATGTTTAACCATATGACATAGGTATCTAAAGAGCTGGCCTTAAGGGCTAGTTTCACAAAAGGAGGGAGTTCTGCAGGGTCAAGTGGATGTGGCCCAGCCCAAAGAATCAAGGAATCCAGCCACCCAAACCTGAACACTCACCCAAGCCCCTCTGCCTGGGAATGCTCCAGTTTATGTCAATTTTACCCAAAACTGTTCCTGATAAACCACAAACATCATACTGGTACCTGCTCCTAACCCTGACTTCTCCCAGTTCCTACTTTCCTTTCTTGGAGGTCTTCTCTCCATAGACCAGTTTGATAGGGCTAGGAAAGTGGACTCCAATGGGCTTCAAATGTATGATGGAGGTAACTGCTTATGGTCAGCTGTGTACCAGTGGACATGGAGGAGGTAGAACCAGACAGAGGGATTTTTTTGGTGTCTGTGCTAAATTTCCCAAGCAGTGGGTCCTAGTTCTTAACTTCTCTGTAATAGATATCCAAACTCTTTCCATGCTTCAGCATAGGTGAAATGTACTTCCTTGTCCCTTGATCTTGGGCTTGACCATGAGCTTTGCTTTGGCCAATGGGCTGTTAGTGATCTGACAAGAGAAGAAACTTGAGATGGGGTGTGGAATGGGAATCCCACAATACCCTTTGAACTCTGGTGATCTTTACTCGTGATCCAGTAGCAAAAATGAACAAATATCATTGGACGTAGAGCCTAAAATCTCACAGTCCATCTATATTAGTTTTCTATTGCTGCATAACCAATGACCACAAACTTAGTGACTTAAATATGGCTTAACACAACACTCCCCCTCTTTATTATCTCAGTTTCTGTGGATTGGAAGTCTAGGCACAACATAACTAGGTCCTCTGCTCAGGATCTCACCAGGCTGGAATCAAAGTGTCATCAAAAGGGGCACGTGGGTGGCTCAGTTGGTTAAGCGACTGCCTTCGGCTCAGGTCATGATCCCGGAGATCTGGGATCGAGCCCCACATCAGGTTCCCTGCTCCGCGGGAAGCCTGCTTCTCCCTCTCTCACTCCCCCTGCTTGTGTTCCCTCTCTGGCTGTGTTTCTCTCTGTCAAGTAAATAAATAAAATCTTAAAAAAAAAAAAAGTGTCATCAAAGGCTGTGATCTGATCAGAAGGCTCAAATGTGGAAGAATCTATTTCTAAACCCATTCAGGGTGTTGGTAGAATTCAATTCCTTAGGTAAGACTGAAGTCCACACTTCCTTGATGACTATTGCATGGGTCACGCTCAGCTCCTAGAGGGTGGCCCTGTCATGATAGAGCAGCTTACTTCTTACAGCCACAGGAGAATCTCACTCCAGTCTGCTGTGATGGAATCTTGTGTAATCTAATGTAATCATAAGAGTGACTATATCATCATCTTTGCGGGATAGTGTAAACATGTCAAGGTAGTGTAGTAGTGTAGTCAAGGTAGTGTAATCTTGACCATCCCATCATATTCACAGACCCCACCCACTCTCAAGAACACATATACTATGGAATAAGAATCTTGGTGGACATCTTACAGGTGATCTGCCTACCTAACCACTCAAGCCTAGATTAGCCAAACCATAGCTGACCTACAAAACTGTGGAAGTGAGAATTAATGTTTGTTGTAAGCCAGAGTTCTGAGTGGCTTATTATGCGGTATTATGGTGGCAATGGCTCACTGACACACTTAAAGAAGTGAAGTATATACTTCAAGAAATATTGTCCGCCTGGTTCACACAGTGTCCTAATTACACTTTGGGGAGGCCGCCTGCTATGATGGACGGGACACTGGGATGAGTCATGGGTTTGATCTCTACTCCTCCACATCCTAGTTGGGGATCTGGAGCCAATTGCCTCACTTCTCTGGGGCCTTTTTCTCTTCTGTATAGTACGGTCCACAATGCTTACCATATGCAGATGTTGGGAGTGTTACCTAAAACAATGGCTGAGGATTATCTGGTACATAGTAGGCGCCATATATATTAGTGTCTTTTCTCTCTAAAGCTCATATTTCTAACCAACATGCCCTTGTCTTCCAAGAATGAGTGTGGTAAAAATTCTGGGAGGGGTCACTGCAGTGCTCCTACCTGTGGGTTATCTGGCTGGTGTCTCCTCATCAGATGACAGTAGTGACCTGCAGGGCTCTCTAACCTTGAGCCACATTGTGGAAGACAGCGCTGCTTGGGTTTCTATGGGGTACAGACCATCAGCATCCACCTTCAGACAAGATCCCTGCTCTATGTCTTCAATATGAGGATGTGACCTGGAAGCCTTCTTTTGGAGAGTTCAGTTCCTACCAGTAACTAGCTTTGTGAGCTTGTGCAACTTTCTGACCCTTGGCTTCCTTGCCCATACATTAATGGTGAATTCTGCCTCTCAAACAATGTTGTTATGCTGGTGATAGGACAAAAAGTGCATGTCTCAGCACCCCGCAGGTGCTTTGTAGTCAGTGTCTCCTTTCCCTCAGAGAAGAGACCATCTTCGTGGTCCTTTAGTGCCACTCTGCCCCATCTTACCTCCAGGGTCTGCCCTGGCAAGGGGTACAGAGCGAGTCGTTAGAAAAATGTTTGTTTTCACATCATTAGATTCACTTGAGCCTCAAGAAAACCCCCCTGCATAGGTGGGTGTGGTGGTCCCAAGTGTTGTTCCTGATAGTCCCGTCTCCCATCTCCCAGGTACAGGATGCATGATGCGTCCTTTCCCCCTTTCAAGGTCAGTGTGGCCACTTGACTTGCTTTGGTCAATGGGGGGTGAGCAAAAGTGTACACCAGCCACTCCAGGTGAATGCTTTGAGAGCCAGTGCACAATTTACCACATCTTTCTTTCATTCTGGTGCCAGCAGGTAGCAATTCTCAAGACAATGCCTATTCTCCATCAGGCTGACTATGATGAGTAGTGTCACAAATATGAATGAGAAAAAAATTAAGCCTTTGGTGTTTAGAGCCACAGCGGTTTGAAGTTGTTGGTTACTGCATTCTAACCTGAGACAATGAGACAGATACTATCCCCATTTGAGGAATCAGGGGAAGTACCTTGTCTACAGTCACACAGAGGGTACCTGGGACCAAGAACAAGGCTTTGCCTGAGGGAGTATTTTGATTCTTTTCAAAGGGGAAGAGAGAGCAGAGGTGACTGGAGCCCTGAATATACTCTCCCTGGTGCCTCTGGTAAGTGAGTCCCCACACCCCGCAACAGGTATTTACATCACCAGGGCCAGGAGATTGATTCCGTGCTCAGAATAAGTCAGTGGCAGCCTGGGGAGTGGAGAGGGTGGGGGTTCTGGAAGCTGTGCTTTCAGGAGGACCAGGTGTTCTAGACTCACCTCCACAACGGACGGAAGCTTCATCTCTCTGTCCTGTGTGTGCCTCCCCACTCGGGGCTCATGTATCTCCTGTCTCGGGAATTTCTTTCCTTCACTAGTACATTTTACTCCAGGAAAGATTGTGAAACTCATTCATATAAGGTGTGCATGAGCGATGAGACCAGGAACAGAGGCTACTATGTTACACAGCATTACTGTATTACTGTGGATAGCTGACTGATACACTTGTCAATCCAATAGCCGTTCTTTTTCCTTTAGACACAAAAACCAGGTTTTGTTCTGGGCAGTAGTATGCTTGGGCAGAAGATTACATTTCTTAGCTTTCCTTGGTCTGTTGGATGGGATTCTTAAAAAAGGTCCCTTAGAGGAGGGTCAGAGAGCTCTCTAAGGGCCTCCAAGGGCAGGTTTGTGTCTGGGAGCAACTTGGCATCACTCAGCGCCCAGCACTGGTAGTGGACAGCTCCGAGCCATCGGGGCACTCTCGGGGTCACCTTTCAGACAAGCTTTCGGCTCAATTTATTATCAAGGTAATCTGAAAGATCCTTAGAGATTATCTAACTTGTTTTTTTAAGAATATATATAGAAAAATGGTCTGAGACAGGGAGAAAATTTTCTCAGGACACACATTGAGTCACATGTAGAGCTAAGAGCAAAACTTGACCAGTTCTTAACTCTCCCCAATAGTTTTCTGACTTACTGAATAAATACACAGTTGGAGGTGGGAGGGTGGAGAATGTGGTGAGAGCCCTGGTTCTGACATAAGCTGCCTGGGTTCCTAGAGAGCTGATAGAAAGCTCATCACCCTGCAGGGATACTAAGTAAGGGAGAGAAGAACCAACCTCCCTCAGTCCTGCTCTGGAGCACTTGGCTGGGTTAGATTCAGGTCCATAAAAACACCTTACCAATCCTTCATGTACAATTTTTCCCAGCAATTCCCGTACATCTCCCCTTCCTGTTCAGATCATCTAAATAAACCAGTACCCTGGAATGACATGGTTATCCTGGTTTAGAGCCTAGGGGAACATATGTGGAGTAGATGCTACTGTTCCTTGCCCAGATATCCTTTACTGAGCCAGTGTACCTGTCCCCTAAAGGATGTGATGCTCTTGCTTAGGGTGCATTGCCGCACCTTTCTCTGGAGAACTGCCCTCAGCCCATAGGAGCCACTTTGACCAGAGTTGCTTAGGCATATTAGCCTTTATCCACCTAACCACATTCCAAAGGACAATTAGCAGCCAATGAGTGACTGACACTTTGGAACAAAAGACCAGTCTTCCACGCTCTAGGTGAGACTAACTCTGTGCTACTCATGCTCCAGGGTTCCCTGCATTATCAGGTTGAAAGTAGAGTCCATTTAAAACCCCCTCTTTGCTTAGCTCCTTCCCCTGTCCTATGTCATTTCCTTCACTCTCTTACGCATTTCTCTTGAGGTCTCTCCCTCCATAAATCCACCTGCCATGAATCCTCACATCAGGTTCTGCTTCTTAAGGAAACACAGAAGCTTGCTCTTTCTTTCTTTCTTTCTTTCTTTCTTTCTTTCTTTCTTTCTTTCTTTCTTTCTTT